>JADBJO010004999.1:120000-127500 GCA_016801955.1 Conus betulinus
GTCATCAGCAATTACAGTCGTCAGTACTGATGTAAATATTTTTGGTTGGGGTAGTGTACATCTCCAACAACATGAAGACGGACTACAGCAAGTGCTTTACTGCTCAAAAACACTCACATCAACAGAACGCAAGTATGCGTTGATTGGAAAGGGATGTTTAACAGCTCTTGGGGCGTGTGAACAGTTCTTGAGTCATCTGGTAGAAGTGTTCTTCGTTCTTCAAGCAGATCATAAGCCAGTGGCTCCCCTCATCAACAAGAAAGATCTACAGATATACTCCCATCAAATGTCAATTCATAGCTGGTGTACTTCATTAGGTCACGCGATTTAAGACTGAGAGAAAAATAACTCAATTTGCGATGGAAAGACAGGAGTGATCTTTTCCTGGCTTTCTTTCTGTGTGATACATGTTACCCGCGTTACGAGACAGATCACTCGTGAGAAAAAAAAAAGAGTGTACTGGTAAACAACAATGGTACCACACTGATGCAGCAAAAATAAAACAGGGTTTCGCGCTCAAAAAGGTCTGCGAGTGTTACTTCATCTGGCAACGAGGTTGTTTGTTTCTTTGGAGGTGCGCAGGTGCTCGACCCAGAAGGGGGAAAGAATTGGGGTCAGCGCAGGAAGAGACTGGGACATTATTTTGTGTCAAATGACACTGGCAGTACTGTGTTTTGTGGCAAATGGCACTGGCAGTACTGTGTTTTGTGATAAATGACAAAGACAGCGCTGACAAGAGGAAAGCCATTTTGTTGAGAGCAGATGGTAGTTCCACACGTATAAACTGATGTGTGACATTCTGGCATTGGCCAAACCAGACGACAAGGCATCTAATGAAACTGAAAGAAGCTGAGAATAATCACCTTCAACCTCGCCAGTTGGAAATGGCGCAGTCCTTCAAATTCCAGACGTGCATAGTTCATGATCAATAATCTGTATCAAATTAGGTCACGCATTGCCGTCTTTTGTCCCACGACGGTGATTTTGATGCATTATTGGATTCTGTGCTAAGACAGTGGTGCATGGGACAAACAATGGCCGTTTTGCAGAAGCGTTTGATGCCGGAAAAGAAGTTTAACCTAAGCTGAAAGCCATGGACGTTACTACAGCCATGGAGGTAGTTGAGAGAAGAGTGCTGCAGAGTACACGGAAGCATTATTGATGAGACATCTGTTGTCCTCAGTGCCAGCTCTGTCATTGCTGACAAGGAGCAGACGTGCCAATACAACAACAACAACAACAACAAACACACACACACACACACACACACACACACACACACACACACATATATATATATATATATATATATATATATATATATATATATATATATATATATATATATATCACTAGATCTTAACATGACCACCACCATCAGAAAGAGTAAACAAAACTGCAATGAAACGATGCAAAACGGTATTTCAATGGGGCGTCTAAAAAAGAAAGTGATCATTTTGAAGATGATTAACTTTTGGCTTTTTTTTTTTAAACGTTGAAATGCACGTAAGCTCTGTGACTGGTAAAACGAGGTCTCTGAGCACACCGCGGTCACGTGACCCCCCTCCCTCTCCAAATCTAAGTTCACGTGAGAGGTTACGTCCTCAAACCAAAAGCGACAAACAGATGGAGTACCCATGGCTACCGCAACCTCCTGACCCACCATCACAGCGATTCAAAGTTTCCGCTTGAGATTAAAGAATGACCGTACTCATTTTCACATGCGACCGAGCTGACAGTCGCAAAAGAGACAAATCTAGAGCAAGGTTCATTATCAAGATCTAAATCCGTCCCGCTTCTATTTTTAATTCCACGCTGTCGAAGCGAAGGCGAAGTTCGAGACTGCCTCCTATTGCTGTGCACAAATGTCTTTCTTCTCCGGTCAGTGATGCAGTTCAGGTGCAAATGAACTCAATCCAACAGCCACCTGTCTATATCTATACATATCCACAGTCTTGTTACATGTCGCATACATTTGTTTCCAGTGCACTATATCCATACCCCTTCATAAGGGGCCTAGGCCTATATGTGAATAAAACCATCCTAATCTCTCTCTCTCTCTCTCCCTCTCTCTCTCTCTCTGTGTATGTGTGTGACTGCCTGCATGTGCGTGTTTGTTTGTGTGTGTGTGTGTGTGTGGTGTGTGTGTGTGTGTGCGTGTATGTGTATGTGTGTGTGTGTGTGTGTGGTGTGTGTGTGTGTGTGTGTGTGTTGCGAAGGTATGCCAAGTCTCTTTGCCGGGTGACCCTCGAGAACCCGAATTTACAGTCTGAATTGGGGCACAATAATATGACAATCGGCAGATCTACTGGAATGTTTAACACCTAACTTTACTGTCAGTTCTCCATAGCCAATAGTATTGATCACATTCGCCATAACTGCCTGACAGTCTTTCCTCGTATCATTACCCTGTCGCTTACACCATGTCAACCAACATCTGTTAACGACAAATTTATTTCATTCCAAGCCACCAGTTCAGTTTTTATTATCATCGACAAGATTGTCAATCTGATCTTTAAGAAACTCGGCAAGTTTTCTTTTTATTCCAGGAGAATCTGGAATATACCCTTCAGAACGAACTTTAGTGTGCTTGTTCTTCGTCAGAGTCTGTGGTGTCCGTTGGGACTAGTATGTCCGAGGTGACAGTCTTTACGTGAAAGCATCTGGTAATCACTGTTTATTCTCAACACTGGTTCACTCAGCAGCAGTTGAGGGTCGGAATAGCTCAGTTGGTAGAGCGCCGGACTCGTGATCCTGGGGTTGTGAGTTCGAATTTCGGTACAGGGGGATTTTTCCCTCGGAGATAACATTGGTTCTGACTCCATTTCCCATACAGTCCTTCGAATGAGACTATAAACCGAGGTTCCGTGTGTGAACGCACGCACATCTTGCACACACGTAAAATCCCATCAGCAACTTTCGGAAGACAAGGCCAGTTTGGCCGTTGGTATGGATGACACGTTACACATAGCATGCACCTTCCGCGAAGATGGAGTGTGGCTAGCTTAATGGCGGGATAAAAAACGGTCATACACACAAAACTCCACTGCCTGTCTATACAGGCAGCGTCCACAGGAGTATCAGCCTGTGTACGCAGAAAGAAAGAAAAAAACTCTGCAGTGGCACCGATCTCATAAATTTCTTTAAAACTCTATGATCCTGATTAACAACAACAACAACAACAACAACAACAACAGCAGCAGCAGCAGCAACAGCAACACAACAAGAACAACAAGAACAACAACAATGCCCCCCCCCCAAAAAAAAAAAAAAAAAAAAAAAAAAAATCTCATAAAAAATTATTTTTCTGGATGATACGTTCACTGCAGACGACGAAGTGTTAGTGCGGAAATTCACAACATTTCTTATAGGAAAATGTTTTGGGCGCCCGGAAACACACACAATCTGACTGACAAGGGCTCGTCACCATAACATCACTTACTTCGGCTAACAACGAGAAATAATTGTCCCGCCTCCTTTCTTCTGTATTTCATACCAATCATTCTTCGGTATCTTTCCCCCTTTCTCTGCAGGAATTGGTTTCGGTATGGTGATTCTGACGTCGATCGTGACCCTGTATTACAACGTCATCATCTCGTGGGCTCTGTACTACCTGGCCATGTCCTTCATGAACCCCTTGCCCTGGACCTCTTGTGACAACGCCTGGAACACCCCGTCCTGCGTCCCTCAAGGAGGCCTCGACCACACCGTCAATGAAGATGCCGTCGACAATCTCACCGTCGCCTTCACTGGCTCTCCGACAGCCATTGACGTCGTCAATATGACGTCAGACAACGTCACGGACAGCGTGATGAAGACAGAGTCCTCTGTGGCAGAGTTTTGGACGTAAGTGGATGCACGTCATAGTGTTTGAATGATGGAAGTGGATACACGTCATAGTGTTTGAATGACGTAAGTGGATACACGTCAGAGTGTTTGAATGATGTAAGTGGATACACGTCATAGTGTTTGAATGATGTAAGTGGAAGCACGTCATAGTGTTTGAATGATGTAAGTGGATACACGTCATAGTGTTTGAATGACGTAAGTGGATACACGTCATAGTGTTTGAATGATGTAAGTGGATACACGTCATAGTGTTTGAATGATGTAAGCGGATACATTTCATAGTGCTAGAGATGACGTAAGTACAGTTGGACGTAAGTGAATATGCGTCATAGTATTTGAATGATGTAAGTGCGGTTTGGGGCGTAGTGGATATACGTCAAAGTGTTTGAATGATGTAAGTGCAGTTTTGGATGTAAGTGGATATACGTCAAAGTGTTTGAGTGATGTAAGTGCAGTTTTGGATGTAAGTGGATGTATGTCAAAGTGTTTGAATGATATAAGTGCAGTTTTGGATGTAAGCGGATTTACGTCAAAGTGTTTGAAATGACGTAAGTACAGTTTTGGGCGTAAGTGGAAAACGTCAGAGTGTTTGAAATGACGTAAATACAGTTTGGGACATAAGTGGATACACGTCAGAGTGTTTGAATGATGTAAGTGCCGTTTGGGACGTAAGTGGATCTACGTTAAAGTGTTAGACATGACGTAAATATAGTTCTGGATGTAAATTGGTATACGTCAAAGTACATGAAATGATGTAAGTGCAGTTTTGGACGTACGTGGATACACGTCAAAGTGTTTGAATGACGTAAGTACAGCTCTGGATGTAAGTGCATACACGTCAAAGTGTTTGAATGACGAAAGTACAGTTTTGGACGTAAGTGGATATACGTTAAAGGAAGCGCAGTTTTGGACATAAGTGGATACACATCAGATTGTTTGAATGATGTTAGTGCAGTTTAGGACGTAATTGGATACACGTCAGCGTGTTTGAAATGACGTAAGTGCAATTAATCGCAAAACATTGTTTGTAAATACGAGTCAAAGTGGTCAAAATCACACAAGCGAAGTTGAGACGGACTAAAAGTAAACGTATTAAAACTGTGAGAAGCATGGTTACACACACTTTAGTGATGGCGAAGGTGTTGTTAGGTCCAAAACAAATGTTAATGAGTACAAGCGTTTCATATGTGGCATACGTTTCTGAGAGGAGAACGATATATCATTAAGAGCTGAAACAGCAAAAAGATCTTAAAGTGATGTTGACTAGAAAGAAACGTAGATAAGGAAAGGTGTTAGAAAACGTTGGAAAGAAGTGTTGTTGGATGAACAAAATGTTGATACGTTAAAATGCTAAAAATGACTAAGTAGTGTTAAGTGGAAAGCTTGAATGGTTAGGAATGACGTAAGCGTTACGTCGAACGAAATGCAGATAAGTCAACGTTTTAGAAATAACACATGTGCTAGTGAGCGTATGTAGATCAGGTGACGTGTGAAATGACATGTGTTGAATCAGCACTGATGTGATCTGTTTTGATTTGCAGTTAATTAAACGGCATCGACTTAACATTGCGCGAAATAACCTGCATTGAATCAGCAACATAAGCAATTGCAACTGGATTAAGCCCCAATATTAATTAGCACTGGTTTGACCATCCCAACTTTGATCTATTGATGCTAACCCCCAATATTTACTAGCACTGGTTTGACCAGCAATTTTGACAATCCACCAATTTTGGTTGAGATAGCTTCAAAAATGAAAATAACGGGTTTTAACGTTTTTTAACTGTCGAAGTGTTTTGCAACATAGAATTTTTTAATTAGCATATCAAACTGCATAAGCAACCTAAATTGGGTTTCTGTTACTTTGTTAGTCTTTGAGCTATTAAAATATTCAAATGTCGCCTTTTAGAGCGTACCTAAATTTGCATAAACTTAAATAACTGCCAAACCCTTTAAGTTATCAATACCAAACTCCTTATCCACTGGGCCGTAGCTACAGGAACATTTTCCGTAGATTAGTTTTGTGACATCATTTCCAGTTTTTTCTATTCTGTGAAACAACTGAAATTGACCCAGTGACACTGTCAGGCACTTCCGGTTTACACTTCCGGTTCGTTATTATAACGTACATGTTGCAAATATAGTGTTATGTAAGTGTTCTGAATATCATTACGATCTGTCTAACCGTTTCTGAGTTATTTAATTGATCCATTGATGTTAACCCCCAATATTAACTATCACTGGTTTGACCAGCCTAGCTATGATCCACTGATGTTAACCCCCAATATTAATCAGCACTGGTTTGACCAGCCCAGCTATGATCCATTGATTCAACCTGCGCTTTAGTGCCTGTGTGATGACTTGCTTTGAACCGGCCTCCTGAATGACTTTGCACTTAATCAATCTGCACCGAACTAGTATAATATGAAGTGATTTGGACTACCCAGCACTGAATCATTCTCCCAATCCACATGTACTGCATTAACCAACACTATCATTACATATTTATTCAACCTGCGCTTTCATCAGCCTGTGTAACTTTACCGCGCTAAATGAACCAGCAGCGAATTAAGTATTCGTACAGAAATAATTGCGCAATTAGTAGGCTGTAAAACTGACTGGTATGGAAGTAATCTCCAGAATTAGCCAAGACTGACCAAACCCGCAATGCCCTGACCCTCCATGACGCCCTGTGGTGGTGTGTATGTGTGTGACAGGTATCACGTGCTCCAGGACAGTGGCCGTAGTATCGATGACCTGGGGGTGGTACGGTGGCAGCTAATGCTGTGTCACCTGGCCACCTGGACCGTCGTCTTCTTCTGTCTCTTCAAGGACATCAAGACGTCAGGCAAGGTCAGCGATGGAAGGAGAGAAGATCTGACCAGTGTCCGGTCTGACTTAGTCTAGTTTAGTCCAGTGCAGTCGTAAACATGGAAAGTTGTCGAATAAACATGTAAGTTGCATAGTCAATGATGAAGAAGAAGAAGAAGAAGAAGAAGAAGAAGAAGAAGAGGAAGAAGAAGAAGAAGAACAAGAAGAAGAAGGAGAGAGAGAGAGAGAGAGAGAGAGAGAGAGAGAGAGAGAGAGAGAGAGAGACAGAGACAGAGACAGAGAGAGTGGTGGTGGTGGTGGGGGGTGGTGGAAATTCTGCTTCGAGTACAAGACCGTTCGATAGCTTTCCACCCTTCATGCTGAACCACTGAAATTAACTGATATGTGCCTAGAAAAATGGCAGAGCACAGTGCAATCGACACGTAACGGTTAGTAGAGTTATGCAATAGGGATGTAGTGATAAAGAAAGGTAGGTTTGCAAACACAAAATGCTATCAACATGTTACACCTTTCCGTACATGCTCTGTTCACAGGTGAGGAGAACAACAACAACTATAACAGCAACACAACAAACTGTAAAACTTTCGACACGTGCGCTTTATTATCGGTATACGTGCCATCTTTCAAAGACCGTAAATCCGTCATGAGTCCCATGAGATGCGAATGCCTTTAGTTTTGATTTGCTCGCACAGACTGTCGCAAGAGACAAAGTGGCCTTTTCTGAGCATTGGCTACCTACAATCATGTTAGGCTACTTCACTCTCCCTGATTCGGTGCCTTATTGGCTTTATGGTATAGATGGTTAACTTGCAGATCTGC
>JADBJO010004999.1:135000-137500 GCA_016801955.1 Conus betulinus
CGAAACATTGTTTCAGTACACTCCACAGTCGAAACATTGTGTCAGTACACTCCACAGTAGAACCATTGTTTCAGTACACTCCACAGTAGAAACATGTTCTCAATATTAACATGGGCAGCTGAGCTTTACGTCAGCCTGTTGTGATGGGTCTGCAGAACTGACATCATTCTGACCATTTATGTAGTCAGTGACTGACGATGTAGTGGACATGTATAGTTGGAAATGCGTTGTGATGATATTTCTCATAAATTGCACGTTACATCCCATTTTTACTGCAGTTTCTTCTTCTTCTTCTTCTTCTTCTTTCTCTTCATCTTCTTCTTTTCTTTAATGTTGCTCGTTTGTTTAGTTTTAACTTTTTCTGTGCGCCCGTCTTGTGCCAGGGATGCTTTGATTCTGCCAATACTGGATGCTCTGACGTCAGTGTTCGCCGGGTTCGTCATCTTCGTCTTTCTGGGCTACATGGCGCACGTGCAAAACACGACCGTGGACAAGGTGGTGACTCAAGGTAGTGTATGGTGTACTGCGCTTTTGTTCAACTGTATTGGATAATTACCCTTCAAAGCGGGTTACAGTGCCACGTGTGGCTGTTAAACTGTTTGGCAGTTATCAGAGGAGTGTGGTTTTGTCCATGCTTAGGTCCGTTGTTGTTCATCTTAAGATAACTATTTGTTGAAAGTAGTTATACTAAAATGATTCGTAATTTGTTTTTTTGAACAAGCTTTACTTTGAAGATATCTTTTCGTTTTTGCAGATTTTTTTTTTTTCGAGCCTAAAGATTTCTTACTCTTGCAAGTCTCACCGTTTGTGTATGCGTGGACAACAATCATTTTCAGTTGTGTGACGTCGTAAAAGAGTGATCGAAATTGTTCCAGCACACGCTGGCACAAAATGTCTGAAAAAAGCCGCCGAAGCAAACGTATGAACTTTTTATTTCCTTACAAAGCAGTCTTCAAGGAAACACTTACAGATGTGTTTAACAACACTTCTCTGTCTCCTGAGTATGGTCTATTGTTTTGTTGTGTTTTAAGCCATATATCTGCTCCAAATTTATTTCTATGTCGTTTGGTATCGGCGGTGAATTAAAGCCTACATGCAAGAGGTAAACACACAGATACATCATGTTCCACATTCCACATCCCTCCCCTCCCCCAGCTGCCATCATACACACACCCTCATCTTCCCATCTCCCCTCATCCTCCTGTCTCCCCTTTCCATTTTATTTTTTTGTTCTCTCCCTCTCTCTCTCCTCTCTCTCTCTCTCTCTCTCTCTCTCTCTCTCTCTCTCTCTCTCTCTCTCTCTTCTTGTTACACCATATAAATTCATTCATAAAATTGATACTACACTTCGTGTCATGGAAAGACGTAAAATTAAAGACCAAAGAATGCCCGTTACTGAATGAAAACTTAACTGGATGTTTGATGAAAACAGGCTGCATGTTTATTCATGTTGAGAACGGCGGCACGACTCATCCAGGCTGTCAGGAATCAATGTCCATGTGTGTGGAACAAATGTCATCAACGTCAGCACAATGTGGCCAATGTCTCCGTGCTCTACGAATCACCACTCAACGGCCTGGAGACACACAGCTTTTGATGACAATGGACTGCCATCAACGTCATGTTTTAGAACTCTGTGTTGGTAGCATGTGTTGTGAATGAATTGTAAAACGGCGTATGTTTCTCAATGAAAAGTCGATTTTGAAGTGATTTTGATCACGTTTTTGTCGACCTGGTCTAGCATGAGGGGTTCACAACTGACCTGCATCCGGATCCGTTCTGCGCCGTTCTTGCCATTCCACAGCAAGCCATAGTGATCCGGGTATCGAGAAATCTCTAGGTGCCGTCTGTTAACGGGGTGACTGCTCTGATATGGCCCTTTGCGGTCGGCAAGGCTTTAAACAACGTAACTTGAAATTGTCTGTCAGTGCCGTGACCGCAGTACAAGAAGTGCATCATGTGCTAACTATGGAAACATGATGGTTGAACCGGCCCAGTATGTCGTTTTCCGAGTTTGTGACCGATTTTGGTGTGTGTGTGTGTGTGTGTGTGTGTGTGTGTGTGTGTGTGTGTGTGTGTGTGCAGCAACGAAGGTGTGATAGAAATTTCCAGTGCCATTGAAAAAATACAGATAATTGAAAACAACAGCAACAACAACAACATAAAACTGCACCACTCCCACCGCCCATCCCCCACCTGAAAAAAAACATTCACACACACACACACACACACTTTAAAGTTTGACACAGATGCTCAAAACAGATAAAACCCCAATGCCACCGTTTTAAGGTAATATGGATTTGTAGATCATTAGACATGTGCGTGATGCTTCTGAAAGGAGCACGACACGGAACATAAATCTAAAAAAAAATTACCAACACTCATTTACATAGAAGTGTCTTGATAAAAAAAAATAAGCATTAACATCGAGGTGATGGAACACCGAGGGTACTTTTTCACTCCTGAAATAATTACCAATCAAAACAAAAAGACGAGGGCC
>JADBJO010004999.1:147500-152762 GCA_016801955.1 Conus betulinus
GACCCGGCCGTTTTGTCCAACCTCGGACAAAACGGCTAAACCCCGGCTGTTTTGTCCGACTTTCAATCTTTTGTCGGACAAAACGGCCTGGCTGAACAAAACGGCCGGCTCAAAGTATGCGGCCGTTTTGTCCGATATATATTTTTTTTTTATTGTTCTTTGCCCAGTTTGGGGGTGCGTTAATTGTTTGTCCCAAGACCACAGCGGTTTGACGCAGTCACCTCAAATTTTGTATCGTGATGTTGCCACCTCTCTCTCTGTCTCTGTCTGTCTGCTGTCTGTCTGTCTCTCTCTCTCTCTCTCTCTCTCTCTCTCTCTCTCTCGCTCTCTCTCTACAGTCAAGTAAAGAAATCACGAGAATAAGTCCCACTCGATAGTCATGGTCCCTGACGGCCAATGGTCAGCTTAAGACGCCAAATTGGCCACCTGGGGCATGACGGCCGAATGGATTTTTTCCACCTGATTTCTTTACTTGGGGGTAGACAGACAAAAAGAAAGAAAGAAACAAACAAAAAAAACAACAACAGAGCGCGACGAATTTATACTTCTTTGCCAGTGAAATATCGGACAAAACGGCGCTTATTAAGAGCCGGCACGATGCATTGAAGTATTTAAGGGGCCAGAATAAGTCAGCTGGCGTAAAGCAGAATAGCTCAGCATAGCTCAGTTGGTAGAGCACCGAAATTTGTGATTCTGGAGTTGTGGGTTCGAATCTCAACGGGGCCGTTTCGGTAGGGGGAAGATTTTTTTTTTGTGTTTTTTTTTTGGTTATACTCGGAGTTAACATTGGTTATGATTCCATTTCTCAAAACGTCATTCAATTGAGACTATAAAGCGAGGTTCCGTGTGTGAACGCACGTACAACTCTCTTGCACACACGTAAAATCCCATCACCAACTTTCGGAAGAGAAAGGCCAGTTTGGCCGTTTGCTATAGATGATACGTTACACACAGCGTGCACACCGGTGTGAGAAATCGAAAGAATGAAGACAGAAAATCGAGTGACTGATAACGACTGAATTATGCGGGAAACGACTGAATGAAGCATCAGCTGGCAGCTCTTCAGTCGGCTCTACCCAGGTAGGCAGCAGCCGTTGTGTGAACGAGAACGTGGATTTTAAAGCTGTAAGAGCTTGGTCTCTTACTTAGCCGATGATAGGCGCTATATAAGTACTGTTAGTGATGATTAATAATGATGATATAATATGGACTGACGTACTATGATTCTGACGTAACATGATAGTTCCAAGTAAATAGGATGGATAGAACAGGATGTGATGTGTCTGCGGTCTGAAATGATGCGATATGGCACCAGAGAAGAGCAGAGGAGAGGAGAAAGGAGGAGAGGAGAAAGGAGGAGAGGAGAGGAAAAAAGAAAAAAGAGAGGAGAAGAGAAAGAAAGGGGGGAAGAGAAGAGAGGAGAGGGGAAAAGAGGAGAGGAGAGGAGAAGAGAGGAGAAATGTGGAGAAGAGAAGAGAGGAGAGGAGAGGAGAAGAGAGGGAGAGGCGAAGAGAAGAGAGGAGAGGAGAGGAGAAAAGAGGAGAGGAGGAAGAGAGGAGAAATGTGGGAGAAGAGAAGAGAGGAGAGGAGAAAAGAGGAGAGGAGGAGAGAGAAAAGAGGAGAGGAGAAGAGAGGAGAAAGATGGGGAAGAGAAGAGAGGGAGGAGAAAGGAGGAGAGGAGAGAAAGGAGGAGAGGAGAGGAGAAAAAGAGGGTAGGAGAGGAGAAAAGAGGAGAGGAGAGGAAGAAAAAGGAGAGGGGAGGACGGAGAAAAGAGGAGAATACAGAACATAATCGTCAGGCAAGAAAAGAATAGGAGAAGATAGGAGAAGACATGACACGGTGTTTAGTAGACGACACCGCTGCCTGTCATCGTCTTACGTCTCATCATCGGCTCTGATGACGATGATGTTTCAGATGACGTGGACAATGGGCATGGTGGGCTGGAAACCCATCGCTGGCTTCCCCGGGTGGACGGTGGGGGTGGGTGGTTGATTGCCCTCATCCCCTCCTCCCTATCCCTCTGATGGCTGTAAGACAGCTGTACTGCACCCCGGGTACCCTCAGGGATGGTAGGCTGTATCTCAGTCTGTCTGTCTGTTGTGTATCTTTCTCTCGTTTCTGACTCTGTAATCTTCTCTGCCTGTCTCTGTCTCTTTTCTCTCCCTCTCTCTCTCTCCTCTCTCTCTCTCTCTCTCTCTGCTCTCTCTAGGTTGTCTGGTCCCTGTCTGTCTGTCTGTCGGTCTGTCTGTTTGTCTCTCTTTCTTTCTGTCTCTATCTCTTTCTTCTGCCTCTTTCTGTCTCTTTCTATCTGTCTCTGTGTGTTGTGTTTGTGTGTGTGTGTGTGTGTGTGTGTGTGTGTGGTGTGTCTGCCTACTCTCTCTACTCTCGGCTCTCTCTCTCTCTCTCTCTGAGTTGTGTGTGGTGTGTGCGCGCGCGCGCGCGCGCGCGTGGCGTGCGTGTGTGTGTGTGTGTGGGTGTGTGTGCGTGCGTGCGTGCGTGCGTGCGTGTGTGTGTGTGTGTGGTATGTGTGTGAGTGTGTATGTGTGTGTGTGTGTGTGTGTGTGTGTGTGCCTGCACACGCATGGATATATGTATGTGTGTGTGTGTGGTGTGTGTGTGTGTGTGTGTGTGTGTTTGGATGTACGGTTACGCCATGCATACAAAAGAAATTGTTTGCTATTGTAATTGCTGTCATTGTATGACTAGACATTCCCAACACATTCCGCTGCTTGTTCTACGCTGTCATTGTGTTTTTATCTATTACATTGTGAACTTGCATTGTGAACATATTTCTTTTTTTTGCTCTATATTGACGTATTTTTTTTCAATATGGTGTTAGCTTACAGTTTGGCCACACTCGCTTTTTCCCCCTATGCTCACAGGGTTTCCATTATTGTATGACCGGATCAGCAGACATTTTTTTTTTTGGTATAATTATGTTCCCTTACATTGACATGGGTTTTAATATTGTATGACCGTATCAGCTGACTTTTCTAACCCCCCTCCCCCACTTCCCTATATTGACGTGTTTTTTTTTTTTCATCATTGTATGAATAACTCATCCACGATTTTCTGCTAGTTTTTGTTCTGATAGATTCCTTTCTATGTACGAAATCGACATGTTCTTTTTCTTGTTACATTGGGGGACGGGGGAGGGGGGGGGGTGGGGGGGGGGGTGCTCAAATTTTCTAGACATTAAATGTGTTGGCCACAATTTATAGATATGTTGGTCAGCTTTGTTGATTGCTGTCCATCAAACTAAAATGTATAAAATATCCTCTGTAGATGTTTATGCATGGTTTGATCATTTACAAAGATCTTTTGTCGACAATCGATTATAGATTGATCGTTTAACGTTGGAAACTTGATGTGGTCAAGTCTTGCAATTTAAAATTTGCAATAACGTATGGGTGTCTTTTAATTGGTTGGTAGCTTGTTTTTGGGCCTTCGTGGTCCGATGAGCGTAAACGCAGTGACCTGACGTTTGTTAGCCATAATCTTAGATTCTGAATTGGGGAGGAAAGGGAATCTAATTAGTATTGAGGCCTAACCACTGCTCTTTCTGTTTTCACATCTTCTTTCATACAAAGTTGAGACACCTGGTTTGTGGCTCTACATATAATGTAGAGCCTCCACGTCTGTCATTGGTATTCAATGTAATTCTGAAACGAAAGTTCAGTTTAGCAGTTTTTTTGCCCCTGTAGAGTCTAAGGTATACCTCTCACTAGTTATCAACGCCATTTCGGTGTCTTGGGAGCAAGCTTGGGGGGCCACTAAAGGTAAAATTAAAGAGTTCATGATGTTTTCGGATCTGTTTTCGTTCGATCAGTCCTTTACTTTTGAATCTCCCGAAGCTCCGAAATGAGTTGACATGAGAATGATAAATCACGCGGTGTAGAACATTCTTTTCAACACTCAGACCATTCAGAAAGTTGCTTCGTTTCCGTGCACTTCCTTTTTGTACCCCCATTCTGTGGGCTCCACGTTCTCCCTCATGCTACATGACGGCGCGGTGAAGCTGACTGGCTTTGGATCGCATTCCTCAGAGAATCCGGTTCCTCCACACAGCCGTCTCCCCAGTGGAAGCCCGCCGGTTCCAAAGATGGCGACACGGAGGAGGGGCTGTTCTTGAGGGCCGTGGACACCCTGAGGAGTGACGGGGGACCCGTCCCCGACCTCTCCAACGGGCGGCCGGTCAACGAAACAAAAAAAGCTCCAAGCGTAGAATAGAGTACCACCTCTTGTCCTTTCACGTGTTGTCACAATACCTCTGTAAAAGACTATCTCAATCCTGACCTCACTATCCACGGTATTACTCTAGGTGTCATTCTGCCCCTGCCCCCCTCCCCCCACCCCCCCTTACGCCTCACCCACCCTCTCCCCAACCTCCAACGCCCACTCCCTTGCCCCTCTCCCTCCACACACACACACAACACACCCACACCAACACAGCACGCACACACCACGCACAACACACACATACCACCCCCCCCCACACACACACACACAGGTTCCTCCCCCCCCCCCCCCCCCCCTCATCATGGCCACACCGGTCACCGGCAAAGTCCATGGGAGCCATCACCTTTCGCATGAGAAAACCCAGAACAGGAAACACTGGCCACAGCCACCGAGTCATTTTGAGTGGTATTCATTTATGCAGGCTCTGGATCCTCAAGGCATGATCTACTAAACCCCCTGACTGCCAACGACTGCTTGCTTGACTGTTGAGCTAGCGTGAACGGGTGGCTTTCTCTCCACCGGGCGTTTGTATATAATGAGTCCCTAACATCTTCAGGAACTTGCCCTTAATATGGGAGTCTTTGACCGTGCACTCCCATGCCATGGCCGTGAAGAGGAAACAGAAACTGAGGTCACCCAACAGCAGTTAAGTACACTAGTGGGCCACGGAACGGTTTTTTTTTTTTTTTTTTTTTTTTTTTTTTTTAAATGGTGACGAACAAGAATGACCATTTGCAAGATCGATGCTATGGAGGTCCATTGTGGTCTGAGACGACGAGACACCGGTCTGTAGTCGCTGCTTCCTTTCGTGAAAGTCATGTCCCCGGCAATAACCAAGCCAGAGATATACCGGCACATGCAGTGTTAGAAAATTTGAAACTCGAGCCACGGATTGGAGTCCATAGCACACTGTGGTGGTTCCTGTCTTCCTAGTAGCACACTGGGTGGTCCTGTTTCCTACAGCAACGGAGTGGTTGCTGGCGTCCCATAGCACCACTGTATAGCAAAACGGAGTTGTTCCT
>JADBJO010004999.1:153046-170546 GCA_016801955.1 Conus betulinus
ATTGTGTGCTCGGGTGCCAGAAAGATTGTCAGAAAGGTGTAGACACCTACGGATTTTATTCTGCCCAAACCAGCTGGCACTGCATCTAAGACACACAGCGTTTCTGACAACTGACAGCCACAATCCCTGCTCTCTTCATCACACAGTGAAATTCAAGGTAAGACGAATGAGGAAAGCGACCGAATAAATGAGGGGGAAAGAGCATGGTGAATGTTTTTAAAAATCTGTACGATCTCTCCGACGATATGAAGAAGACATGGTCTCATTGTTCGCCCTCTCAACAGACTAACACCCACGGCTTCAGGTTCACTGTCTATAGATGACGCTTTGCAAGGCACCCTGAAAGTCACTTCCAGGCACCATGTCTCTGGTTACCAGGTAATGGTGTGTGTGGTGTGTGTGTGTGTGTGTGTGTGTGTGTGTGTGTGTGTGTGTGTGTGTGTGTGTGTGTGTGTTTTAACTGAGAAAAGCTTGAATGAGGCAAGGGAAAAGTACACAGCAAATAACGAATTAGTGGGTTAACTCTTGCTCCTATGATGAAATGATCACACTGTCATGACTCACCATTCTCACTCGTTATTTACTTTTCACTATTCCTTGCCTAACTTAAGATTTCCATTCATATCTATCAAACTGAAGTTACCTGTACTTGTTATTGCACGTCCGTGTGTATTAGTTAGTTTTACTGTATCTAGATTAAAAAGCAAGGGTAGTCTTGAATAAATGGTTTGTTTATTTCTCCGACTGTTGTTGCTGTGTGCATGTTCCAGGTACGGGGTATATGAGCAAGATTGGAACATCTTTTGGGGAGGAATGTCCCGTAGTTTGTTCTGCGTTGCTCTGTGTTGTCATTTCTGCTAGGCGAGTTACTATCGTAAACAGCATTCATTTGGAGTTACGAGCGTTAAATCACTTCGTCATGGGAACAAGAGTTACCATATTTGTTCGTTATTCACATGTATCGAGTTTTGTTTTTAAAGTCTTTGCATGAGCCTGTAATCATTCTGAATGCAATGACTGACAGCGATGTCAGCGACCGGTGTAACCAGGAGACAGGGTTGAAGGTGACTTCTAATAGCTACCACAAGGGCGAATTCCAACAGGTGCCACAAGGGCGAATTCTAACAGGTGCCACAAAGGCGATTTCTAACAGGTGCTACAAGGGAGACTTCTAACAGGTGCCACAAGGGTGACTTCTAACAGGTGCCACAAGAGCGACTTCTAACAGGTGGCCACAAGGGCGACTTCTAATAGGTGCCACAAGGAGCGTGGCAACTCAGTCATCGATTTATAATAAAAACTATGAAGTATAGATATATGTTTCCAACATTTATGGGACCAGCTGGACATGAAGCAGAGTCAGAGTATATGGTTTGTTTGTGCGTGAACATGTGTATGCGCATTTTCTCTCTTTATACTGTTTGCTGATCATTGTTTTTTTGTAATCATTCAAATGCATGTACAAAACCTTTTTTTCCAAAGCCAGTAAAGGATTTTTTTTCTTGTAAGCTGTAGTCTGTCAGTTAATACTGAATGCAAATACTTTTTACATTCTCAAGCAGACCAACATTTTTCTTTTAGTCATGTTGCAGTTGAGGTTTTTATGATTGTTGTGTATTTTTGTGATACAGAATCCTCAAAAATACTGTAATATTGATTTGAAACAAAATTGGAGAATGTCATTACATTAACAGGGTAAGCATAGGACTGAATGCTAAGGGCAATTCACATACAGCTCCATCTTTGCATAGATATATCTGCATATTGATCAGGGGAACGGGAGTAAAGTTCACCACATTACTCTCTTTTTCTACACAGTTATCATACAAGGTTACACATTTTTAAATCTCCATTTCCAGGGGCTGTGCAGAGCCTTTTCTTCTGGATTATGTATGTAGGTAAATAGGTAGGTATGTTTGTATGCATGTATGTATGTATGCAGGCATGTATGTAGGTATGTAGGTATGCATGTATGTATGTATTTATGCATGAATGTAGGACTGTGTATGTTTACTTACTTACTTATCTATTTGTATGTAAGCACGAGTTCAGCTTCTAGGAGCACGTACACATACACATATGCGCGCTCGTGTACACACATGCGCGGGTACACATGCACACATGCGCGCGCGCGTACGCACGTAAGCAATCACGAACTCACGCACGTACACACACACGCCCGCGCGCGTGCTCTCACACACACACACACACACACACACACACACACACACACACACACACACACACATTACATAGATTTTACATTACACAGGAGCACAGACTGCAAGTAATGCTCAGCAAGTTATCATTTTTAACATGATATTCTGCCACTGTCTTTAGAACGGATACTCTTTAAGTACCCACTTGTGAGTGAGAAAGTAATGAGCGCGATGTAGTTTGAAATGGAGTGAGTTCCAGATTCTATGCAGAATCTCAGAATTTCAGAATGCTTCATAACTAGCTCTGTGTGAGTGCGTGCGTGCGTGCGTGTGTGCACGCGTCCGTGCGTGTGTGTGTGTTATGTGTGTGTGTGTGTGTGTGTGTGTGTGTGTGTGTGTGTGTGTGTGTGTGTGTGTGTGCGTGCGTGCGAGCGTGCGTGTGTGTGCGTGCTTGCGTGCTTGCGTTCGTGCGTGCGTGCGTGCGTGCGTGCGTGCCTGCGTGCGTGCGTGCGTGTGTGTGTGTGTGTGTGTGTGTGTGTGTGTGTGTGGGGGGGTGTGGGAAAGGATTCGAAATACACGGTCATCAAAAAAAATTGGAGGGAAATGAATAAAAAAATTACATTTCGAAGAGTTCAGAAAGATAGAAAGACCCTTCGATTGCCATAAAATTATATGATAGACAAGCAGATTTATTAGCACGCTAGTTTTAATGAGATCCAAAATATGACGTTACTTTGGCACCTTGTAGGTGATGTGAGCGATTGAATTGTGTGCATGTTGAAGTGACTAAATTGGTGGCAGGAACAACAGAGCGAAGAGCATTTGATATTACTGCTTTAGAGATTTGTTTTTCAATTTTTTGCCAGTGGCACAAAAATCTAGGGGCTAGTCACGATTGGTTGAAGTGGAAAGCCATGTGATATAGCATTAATCTCAGTATCAAGTTCTACTTTTACCCCAGTGACTAAGTGAAGATCTCGGAATCAGAGGTCAGCATATTCCATTTACTTAGAAAATGTTGTAATCTACTAGCAGGGAACAACGTTGCTTCTGTATTTTAATTCCTTGGTTTATATGGGGAGATCTTTGTACAACTGATCCAGCTGTGTTTGCGTCTCCGGCAGTTTAACTCTGTTGCTGTTCTTTCTTCTTCTTGCTGGCGCCAGACTGTTTTTGTTCCTGAGCCACCAATTCCTTTTGCCTTCAAAATAGAGGACTGGCCATAAAACTGTTTGGGATGCATGTTATTGTAGTGTCTGACCCCACTTTGTCCAGAAGCTAAGGCCTGCAAACAACAACTCCTTTGCTTCTTTCAAAGAGGGGAATAGATTATCTTCAAACATTTTTCAATGGCCAAGGACTCTGTCACTGCAGATGCCAGCGGCAATGCTTTCGTACAAATATGACTTAAGCTCTGCGCTACTTTGATTGACAGATCCTATGAGGCATGACTCAACAGTGCAACCATATCCATCAAACTGGAGACAGCTGTATTCAGTAGTTCCTCGCTTTCCATGTGCTGAACCTCTCTGCGTGGCTCGTGGGCAGTGCTCACGGGGCATACAATGGGACGCTGTGTGTGCTGACCTGAGATCGCCTTTCCTAGTCAGAGTAGGCATCCCACTTCCAAATTTCTCCATTGACGGCTGACACACGCAATCTGTGGCAGTTGGCTAATAGAACCTGCTTTTCAATCAATTTCTGAAACTTTTTTTGTCCGAAAGCTTTTCCCAGAAAACGCTTGTTGACGATTTTTGTTATTAATGGTGAAACATTCTGTCCAGCGTCTTTGTTGTCATCAACGTCCTTATCGAGTTCTTTTATTCATTCATCCTCGTCGCTGCAATTAACGGAGGTCATATTATTCTCATAGCTCTATGTCTCATCATGAAGGTCGGAATTGAATTCCAGATTTCTTGGCTCGAATCATCGTGTTTCCGTGTTTCCCCTTCTTCGTTTTTACTTCTTCCAAAGTTCTCTCATTCACATTACTTTTAGTTTCAGGTCCATCTTTGACGAGTGTGGACGCTTGGGAAGCGAGGACAGTGAGGAGGGGGAGTGGGCGACGGACAGTTCTAGTAGAATCATCACCATTATTGACGGAGGGGACGTAACTTCTACCTCCGTCTTAAAAAGCTCATCATAATTCCAATTAAACTACTATTCTGGCTTCTGCCCCTTTTCTGGATTTACTATCACTCGTGTCTTGCTTCCGGGCGACCTTAAATGAGACTATAGAGCAGCGTAAGTATAAGAGCCGCATTCATAAAGAAGAAACATGACAATGTATCAGTAGGTGTATACATCCTTTTTTTCACAAATAAACTAAAAATCAATGCTAGTGTGCCAGTCAGTTTTTCGTCCATACAAAAACAAAAAAGTAGTATGTTTTACAATGAGAATTTTTTTTTTTCTTGACAAAGCAGTCCAAAATTGTTTTGTTTGTTTTCTTCCTTTGATTTGTTTTGTTTGTTTCTTTGGGATTGCTTGGGTTCCCCCCCCCTAAAATTTGGCTTGAAACTGCTTATGAAACTTAGCCAAAAAAATATATTTACTCGACTGCCCAGCGACCATTAGAATGAAAGTCGGGGGAAGCCCAGTTGTATTGGTCGCTCTGGTGCTTGCTATGTGTGGAGTGGACGAAGAAATAGTAAATAGCTTTGCCTGGTTCCACCGACAATGTTTTCTACCATCTAGAAAAAAATGTTTTTCAGCCAACCTGCACATGGGTTTTGCATAGGTCCACGAAAAGAGGCTCTCATAACCAAAGAAGTGTATAGCTGTTTAAGTTATTCAGAATATCTTCCTGATACCAAAATGTTATTCGAGAAAGAACTTACCCTAGGCAATTGTCCCTTACATTACTGATATGCCCGTATATCACTTACAAGATAAACAGGACGAGCACTGCACACTCCCTAAAAATAAAAAAATATAGATTAAACTGTATGAAAATAAGTGTGTAATTACATTTTCAGAAGAAAAAAATAAACAAAAACTGTAAGACTACGGAACCCTGCAAGGTGTTTTGGTGGGTGAGGGCGAATGGCATGCTGTGCTCGTATGAACATTTCTCTGGATGCTACCTCAGAAGAGTCAGGGAGACAGCATTTGTGTTGTGGTCAGACCTATTGTTGGTTTATCAGTTAGAGAACCGTTTGTGAAAGCACTAACTACAACTTGTTAATATTGGACTGTGGCCACTGTTGCCTTCACAATGGCTCTCTGAATCATGGCTCGCTTCGTGTCAAAGCATTTGACATTATGAGAGACACGGCGCATCCAGATTTCTGGACTGACTGTCGCTACCTGTACGTTTGGACGGTTTTCAGGCCAAGCGAATTTGTGCAATGTTTGCTTCAGTTTTGATGTCAGCTAGTACTTCCTCAAATCATTGTTGACATTGCTGGTAGTTACTCAGCAACTCTGTCGGACGTCTCTCAAATATAGCCTATGTTTTGGAGCTTACTTCATCATCAGGGCTATCTAGAGTGATACATACATGTGTATAAATATACATAATTATGTGTGTGTGTGTGTGTGTGTGTGTGTGTGTGTGTGTGTGTGTGTGTGTGTGTGTGTGTGTATGTGTGTGTGTGTGTGTGTGTGTGTGTGTGTAGCAGACCAATTACTATAACTATTCCATCATCCCTTATTTCCCCATCTGTCTCAGCATCAGGGTTTTGCGGAATGTCAATGCTTTATTTTTGTGGGTAGGCTGCAGTTTGCACTTTAATGGGGATTTTGTTTCATGCGTCTGCAAAGCAGAGTCCTCCAGCTCGGCTTCGGACCAAGAGTTTTCCTACTCAGTGGGATAAGTATTCTTTGTCTCTTTTTCGGTACTGGCCTCTGGATCGTTCAGCACTGAAGTCAGCTTTGAGATAGCATCTGCAATTTGAGCAAATCAGTCAAAAAACTGACATGCTCCTGCCGTTTTCAGCTTCATCTCTGTTTTGTTATCTCCAGTGTCTGACATACTAAGTGGCCATGTATGTCCCACACTCATGAGGGGTAATCCGTTAATAAACTTCCCATGAACTCATGTGGAGTAGTATTCACACAATAAAACAACCCACGGTCCAAGTGACACACGGTGCTCATTACACAACACAGGTGGTGGATCATTTGTTCACAATTAATGTGATGATCAGCAAAGTGTTAATATCATACAGGAATGCGATTATCAGCAAGGTATCAACATCATGAAAGAAAAACTTGGGGGGGGGGGGGGGGGGGGGGGGACTCGCCCCCGTTGAAACAAAGCATTGTAAATTCACAGTATTCCTTCACACTTTATTCAAATATTGCAATCTTATGTAAAGAAATTGGGCTCACCAGGAGTGAAGGCCATGCTTCAATGTAGTATCATCTGCCATTTGTTTTATTTTGATACTTTTATTTTTTGATCGGTTTATAGCTGGCACTTCGATGCCATATATGTCACTATTCCTGATTTTTTATTGCTGATAGTTCTAAAGCTAGGATGAAGGCTAAAGGAGAGAAAGGACAGCCTTGTCGAATGCCACAGTTTACATCGAAATGGCTCAGACATCCAGCCACCATAATTGATGCAGTTTTGGCTATTATTAGTCACCAAATGTCTCCATCTTTGAAAATCCATTGCGAAACCTAACACGTCAAATGAGTGTAAAAGATATGTTTTAAAACAGAATCAAAAGCTTTGTAGCAGTCTACTGCTAGTAAGTAACCCGCTTTTCCTGTTCTATTCAGGTAATTTATTACATCATCTATAGTTCTTATAACGGTTGTAATTTTTGTACTTTTGATATGTCTAACTTGGTCTTCATCAATTAATCTACAATTAACTTTTCCTAATCTTTCTGCCATAACATTAGCCAAAACTTTATAGTCAGAGTTTGTTAAAGTTATAGGTCTCCAGTTGTTAAGGTTATCTGTGTCTAATTCTTTACCTTTGTGAATAAGGGTTATGTTACCTTGCCTTTGTGTGAATGAGAGTTCTCCTTCTTGAAATGATTCATTGAATGAACTAGTAATTATGCTGACTATTTTGTTCAACAAAAAATCAAGAAGAATTCTGTCGTTAAGCGATCGCTGCCTGGGGCTGAACCACTTTTCATTTTCTTTAGCGCTTCAGTAGTTTTTCTGCTAAGGTAATAATGCCTTCACAAGCATCCGAACCATCTTTGTCTGTTTTTTTTTTAGTTTTCGTCTTTCATAAACGAGTTGGCAGCATCTTTAACATTAGCGGTGAATGTCTTTTGATTGTACAGATGTTTGTAAACTACTTGTTCCTGTAATACGTGTCTTTGATCAGTTATAATTTCTCCTGTCTCCTTACACAATCCAGTAATGATATTTTTCTTACCACCTGCTTTCTCTAAATTACTGAAATATTTACTGTTCTTTTCTCCTTCAATCCATTTGATTCTAGCTCTGATCTGGGCACCCCTAGTTTTCTCAGTTTGTAGAATTTCTATTTTTCTGCTTTGCTATAAGGTAATTTGAGTGTAACCCTTTATTTTGAGGATCAGTCACTAGCTTTTCCTCAAAGTTCTTTATCTGCATTTGTAGTGTTAGGATTCGTTCGTTTTTGACAAGATAATGATTTGCCAAAT
This sequence comes from Conus betulinus, assembly GCA_016801955.1. Lineage (NCBI taxonomy): Eukaryota > Metazoa > Mollusca > Gastropoda > Neogastropoda > Conidae > Conus > Conus betulinus. The sequence goes on from JADBJO010004999.1 coordinate 160,803, forward strand.
TCACTACAAAAATTTCTAATTTCCATTTTGCATAACTCCCATTTTTCAATACAGTTTACCTTTTCATTTCCCTTGACAAAGCCATCTAAGAGTCTGTTCAATGTTTTCAACAAAGTTTTTTTTTTTATATAACTGTTGTTAAAACGCCAGTATCCCGGACCGCGAGCAAAACTATTATCATCGTTAACTTCTAACACTACACCTTTATGATCCAAGCCTGGGACAGTTACGTGGTATGACGACGAACAAAAATGTAGAATGTCTTCAGAAGAAAAAATCATAATCTAGTCGACTTGCAATAAACGATTTGATCTACACGAAGTAAACGATTTTTCAGTTGGATGATGCAGTCTCCAAACATCAGTTTAACCCAACGCGTTTAATGTTTTATTTAATGTTTCAGTTTCTAACTTGTCGCGAGGTTTACCGGATATTATATCTAGGTCGGTGATAAGTGAACAGTTGAAATCACCTTAAGTATCAAATCTTCGTTCAAATCATTCAAAATTTCAGTCAGAAGATGAAAATGACAAACCTTTTCGTTACTGTTGTTCGGAGCGTAAGTGTTGGCAATAGTTAAATGATACGTGTCGTTGCGCACAGACACAACCAAACTTCTCTGTTCTGAAAGTACTAAGTCAGGTTGTCCAGAATAATGTTTCGAAGCTAAGGTAACCTCGCCTCTACTTCTATTTGTACCTTCATTGGCGAAAATTTTACCACCCACTCCTTTTCCCATGTTGTCGTATCAGACACATAGTAACATGCAATTCCTGTAAATACATACTATATCAAAACGATTTTTCTTTAGAAACGCAAACAAGATTTCCTTTTCAAACTGTTTTTAGACCCCTAGCGTTCAAAGAAATTACACACAATTTTTCCACTGTAAGGAATTATTCAGCTTGAAATCAAGGAACAAAGATTCGGGTTTTTTTTAATACAGGTCGTTCAATACATTTTTTTTTTTGACACACACAATGAGAAATTCTTTTACAAATTACGGAAAAATAAACAAACACAGAAGTAATAACAAACACAAAAACAAAACAAAACAAACACAAAAAAAAAACGCTCTGATAACACCATCACACAACTGCATACGATATGGGCAAAAATGTAAGAAAAGCGTACATACATACATATCAGAAAACTGATCAACTGCAAAAAAAAAAAAAAAAGAAGAAGAAGAAGAAAAAAGGAACAAACAACAAAAGCATATATACATACACATATACATATATATACACATACATACATATATACACACACATATACATATATACACACACTTATAAATATATATATATATATATATATATATACATATACACATATACACATATATATACATACACATACACATATATACATATATATATATACATATATATATATATATATATATATATATATATATATATATATATATATATATATATACTATACACACATACATATATATACACATACACATATACACACACACATATATATATACACATATATATACAACCCGCACATACTCAAACGAAAATGTCAGCGATACACAACTAAGGTTGATGATGTCAAACAAATGATAACAAGGACATAATACTTAGATTGTAATCTCTCTTCTTTCATAGGAACTTTCATTTCACTTTGCAGTTGGTAAATCAGCACGCTAGAGACTCAAAGCGGTGGTTTATCATCAGAGAAGTTTCATAATTTTTTTTTGTAGCAGAAGATATCACTACTCCCCTTCGAATCAGAAGAAAAGAAAAGTAAAAGTGTAAACATTTCTTAATCTGGATTTTTATATATGATTTTTTTTTTTTATTTGGATGGGATGCACAGTAAAAGATAAGGAAAAATCATATTTTGAGTAGACTGGTGTATGGATACCATTTTGTTTTGAACTCGTATTGCTTCATCTCTAAATCATGTGCATATTTTTCTATCTTGTATTTGATATGCAATTCTTTCAAAAAAAGACATGTACGTTTTGGTTTTGTTTTGTTTATTCTGCATTTGTATACATGAAATTTTTCCTAACAAAATAATAAGGTCAAATACTTCATCAGTTTTACTGTTGTCTTCTGTGCTGAAGAGGACACGTTCAAAATTTAAATGAAGACGTTTGCAATTTCCACATTTTTTTTTCATGACTGTCTCTAATTCCCGCCAAAAAAAGACATGAATGTTGACAGGTAAATAAGTAGTGTTCTATTGTATCTTTCTCTTTTGGCAGAAATTACACAAACTACTGTCAGCAATGCCCATTTTGCTTAAGACATTATATCATTACGTTCTTTTCCCTGTTTTGTTTGTTTCGTTTTAATAGCAGCGGGGTTGTGTGTGTGTGTGTGTGTGTGTGTGTGTGTGTGTGTGTGTGTGTGTGTGTGTGTGTGTGTGTGTGTGCTAGACTGCGCTCCACTGTGTTTGTCGCATTTTTCTGTCTGTCTGTCTGTCTGTCTGTCTGTCTTTTGTGTGTCAGACATTGACAAACTGCATCCCCTCTTTTGTGCCCTGGTTGCTTACATTGTCTGCATACGATCTCGACTGTGCATTGAGAGACATGGTGTTTCTGGCTGCAAACAACGCGAACAGGAGACTGGTTTGGACACTAATTTCTGTTCTTTGTGAAACACTTTAGCCGTGAAAATGTTAATCTTTATGAATTGTCGAGAGGAGTTGAGGGCACAGTAATATAGACAAATCAACGCCCTGTAAGAAAAACGCCTTAATTTGTTATCTCTGCGTCTCTCGCTCGCTCTCTCCATTTTAATCGAGGACTCAGTTCACAGCCGAGTTGAGTTTTTTAGTAACTGTTCAATCTCGGTTTCTGCCACAGATATAGGTATAGTGTCAATCCATACCTTAGTCGTCGGCTTCTCTTCACCTGTGTCGCTGCGAAGTGATGAAGGGATTGGTATTGGAGACCTGCAGTACTATACCTCTCAATCGGATGCCCTTCACAAGGATTTCCGACCTTGCCTCCTTGGTAGCAGGGTACAGTCGCTGCGCTCTAGGTATGGTGCCCGAGCCAGCAGATCTCTCGGCCGCTAAACACCGAAGTACCGAAGTATCCTAATAATCCCCGTCATCCGTCTCCTGTTGTTCTCACGTACTCATCAGTCACTCGGTCTTTTCCTGCGCGCAACCTTGCGACGCTTAATCGATATCATTCCTTCCAGCAGCAGTTTTGGTAATGTCGTTTGAATTTTTTTTTTAAATTACGTCACACTGCTTCCACACGTCATATCCTTTACAAGAAAGGACGCCATAAAGCCTTGTCTGCGCATTTGCACTGTCTCATCTGGATCATTATGATACTCTTTTGTCTGCACCCCCCCCCCCCCCCCCCCCCCCCCCCCCCCCCCCCTTTGACTTCATCAAAAAAATTCTGGGAGGTCCATAATCATGCTGCCGCTTCATTTTTGGCTTATCTATATTAGCGTATGATTGTGTTCTCTTCACTGGCTCCCTGTTTAGCAAAGAATCCCCTATAAAACTGCATCTCTCTCTCTCTCTCTCTCAATAATTCCTTAGAACCCTTCCGTCTCCAGAATCTGACAGTCTGTTGCATCTGCATAACCCCATTACGTGAGCTCTGTTCTTCTGATACTCCTTTTTTTTTTCAAATTGTGTCTGCTCGTAGGATGACGTTTGGTCAGGATTCTTCTGACTGTGATCTCCTTTTCGTTGTGAATGCTATATTATATTATATCATATTCATATTATATTATATTATATTATATTATATTATATTATATATATATTATATTATATTATATCTTAATGAGTACTTATAAGGTGTCTGTACTCGGCAAGAGACCAAGCTCTAAAACGCTTTACAATCCACACTTGTTTACACACGGGCTGCCTACCTGGGTAGTGCCGACAGAAGAGCTGCCAGATGGCATTTCATTCAGTCGTTTCCCGTGTCATCCATTCCATTTCATTCAATATCATTAACTCAGTTTTCCATACTTCCTTCCTTCTTTCCATTTCTTACGCAGGGTGCATGCTATGCGTAAACGTTTCATTCATACCAACGGCTAAACTGGCCTTCTCTTCCGAAAGCTGGTGATGGTTTTTTACGTGTGTGCAAGATGTGTGTGTGCGTTCACACACGGAACCTCGGTTTATAGTCTCATTCGAAGACTGAACATCAATTCAGATTCTCTGCCTGCTCTCTGCCCTCTTTTGAAGCAAACTTGAAAACACTTCTTTTCCCATCTGACTGATGAATAAGAAGATATGTTGGTGGTGGTGTTTTGGGAGTATCATATGCGTTTAGATGCCTGTTCCTGTTCACCTGCCGGTGACTGTCTTTGTTTCAGAGGTAAGGGATAGGTTGAGAGGGGGAGTGAGAAGATGGTGGCATGCCTGGATGTGGAGTGAGCCTTGATTGCGAGATGCGTTTTTGTGTCTGTTATGGTGGTTGTCCATGTTCATTTGGTTTTGCGTCTAAATATATGTAATTGTTGATTGTAAACGCCTAAGGGCACAAATGCTTCTTCACTAATCATAGCTTATGAAAATTATAAAGATAAGCAGCACAAATATCATGGCGTTGGATCTTCCCAATCCTGCAGGTCTACATACGTCCACACCTGTTAGTGACGTGAAATAAACAACCAGGAATAGGAGGAGGAAAACTAGTCATGACTGCATGAAGATTGACAAAAAAAGAAGAAAAAAAAACGGGGAGGGGGGTTTGGAGGGGAAGATTTGCGTGAACGAGTCTTTACATTGGTAGAAACAAGTGTGCAAAGATGAAGGAAGGGGGGGTGGAGGGCTAACAAAGGAAGGGCATGAGGGTGGAGCAGGGAGGGCTGAAGTGCAAGAGCCTTTTATTTGATCATATGAATTGCTTTACTAACCTGAATTCTCTATTGTCGAGGAACCATTCATCGGGGGGTGGAAACTAATCCAAGTTTATCTTAACTGCTCTCCTCTTAATTGCAGACAGTTCCAGGTGTATTTTGTTGTTTTCTTTTCTTCTGCGCATGTTTCAGGCGCAGCAAACTGTACAAAGTTTCTCGATATTTAGAACCATTAAAATAGTAAACAAAAAGTTTACAACGGAACTTGTGTAGGAACTGAGTTCAGCCATGTACACAAGGACACTGTACAAATTAACTGTAAACCCCTGCGGCAGAAAGTTCTGGGTCAATTAGGTGCGAAAATCTCAAGACGATCATGGGCATGGAAAGAATAACGAATTCCACCGATAAACACAAGATCATTTTGACGATGGCAATCTCTTGGTGGACATTGAGGAGGAAGACTGGCCACGCCAGTGAACGACCTGCTGTAACTTGATGGCTGTGGTGATGGTGGTGATGATGACGACGGCTAAACAACCGATGACGACAACGAATCCAAAAAACACGCTGTCCAGATTATCTATCAGAGCTTTGTTCCTGAAGTAAAACTGGCTTAAAGATTGTCCAGTCTATTTCTCCAGTTTGCTGAATGAAAAGGCAGGTTACCTGCAGTCGAGCAAGGACAACAAAACGCAGGACCACCAGAATCACCACTCCTGTCACAATGACCATCACTAATGCTTTCATGGAAATACACTGTCGGGCCTTCAGTGGGAAAAGAACGCAAATACACCTCTCCGTGGAAATGATGGCAGAGACAAAATATGGTCCGTAACTTATTCCGTACAGTCCAATTAGACCACTGTTAATACTGAAACGGTAAGCCGCATCCACATATTCATCTTCTTTCAAGCGCCAGTAGGCACCGCAGCATTAAAGACAAAGATGAACGTCAAATATGCCAGATCGAGCAAAGCGAGAGAAAAGAGGCACACGTTAATTCTGTCGGCAAGGCCTTGCTTTCGGAAGATTATCATGTTCAGGATATTTAAAGGAGCTCCAATGACAAAGAGAACTGGCAGGAAAAGCAGACAATGAAGCATGTATACAATGTGTTCAGTTTCAGGACTAATCAGACTTTCTGAATAGTTCCACGGTATTGATGCGTTTATTACTCTGCAACTGTGTTTCCCATGTATACCGAGAAGGGAATCGTTCATCAGAAGTAAGCTCCGTGGTGACGTCATCATGATTTCCAAGTTGTCTTTTAGCGCTGTAAACACATAATCAGACAAAATACATGCTGCAAAAAAACTGACAGTTAGCAGATATTACTGTTCTAGTCTCTTGGGCAATTACCTGGTTTAGTATCAACTCGAACATCGCTCTTCCATATCTCTGTAAACTGCTTACCTTTGACACTGTCAATGGGGAAAAAAAACTTGCCATTCTCTGTCCTACTTATCCAATCGTTCTTATCTTTTAAATCTGTTAAAGACACGTCTCCTATCTATCATCTACCCGTGATTGAGCCACTCCAAGACAAATCCTGTCGTGCTGAGTGTCAAGGGGTGAATCACGTTGAAGATTCTCAATCTTTTCTTTCAAGTACAGTCTGAGATCGTTGGTTTATTATAAGTTCATTTAATTTAGTTTTGAATAGATTTTTATTTACAAACTAAGGCATTTCTCATCTAGGGATATAAGCAAATAACAGCTTATAAGCCCATCCTATAGTTCATGATACTGTGACTTATCACAGTACTTCGTCATATATTAAATGATTAGTATTCGTAAAGTAAATCTTGTCTAACATAAGAACAAAACCAATGTCATCAACACAAAAAAAAACTGAAACACGGGCTTAGAAATGTTAAGTAGTATAAGTATAGTATAAGTAGTATAAAAACGCCTAAAAATGGTAGTCAGCTTAACTTTAAACATGGGTCTTTATTTACAAATTAATACGATTGTTTTACCTTTTACAGACTGACGGAAAAAACGTTTCAGCTGCTTTTTGGGTATTAAAAAGAGATCAACTGTGTTGATTTTATGATTGAACGAATTCAGCATAGATTAGTTTACTATCATGCCTTTCAGATTGTTATTTTTTTCAACAACCAGTAACAGGTATCAAAGTTGCCTGTGTAAGTTCCCATGACTGGGAGATGACAGAAGTTTGGGTTTCATTATTTTCATTAGGTTGATTTCCGAGTCATGGAGTAAATTTGGCGCGCTAGTACCAACAGTCAAAAGTGATGAAACTGGTTTTTTCCCTCATAGAGAAAGTAATCGTGGATCTGAGATAAATTTCTCTTTGACATTGCTCTTAAATGTTAAAATCCGTACGATATATTTCACAACTGCAAGCTGTCGATGTTTCGAACGGTAAAATACTTTCAATATGATGCATGATATGGCAGACCCAAAGCCTGATTGAAAGCCTAGCAATATACTTTAAATATGATGCATGGTATGGCAGACTCAAAGCCTGATTGAAAGCTTTGTAATATAAACAATGCATTCCCAGAAACAGACACTTGGGAGTACTCAGAAGCTTTTCTGTCCATGTGTGTGAGTGCAAAGACTATAAGCAATAATGACAGAAGCTTTAGTACCTGCTTCATCCCATCATGTATTGTCGACATGTTTGTTGGCATTTAACGTTGAATATCTGGCATGGAACAGTCTGCTGCTTGTAGCACATGTTTATGGACAATACTTTAAACAAAATGTATTGATACCATTATCTGTCATAAATATTTCATTACCATAGATTTCTTTTGAAACAATTCCAATCGGCACACTTATAAGCTTACTTATACTTTTAAATCTTTTTATCTTCTTAACACTCTTTAATCAGGACCTTTCCGATTATATTTTGTTTTAGATTTTTTGTTCGTTCTCATTTCAGCTAGTTTCTTGCTAAGATAAATAGCAATATTGTCACCTTCTAAACGACAAATACCCGTTTTTCAGTCAATATTTAGTACAAGAGGATGAATAAGGCAAAGATCAATGGCAGAATCAACGACCTCTTGTTTCGGTCTCGACATTAAACAGGTAAGGAAAAGCGTCATCAGTATTTCTATCAATTTGGTACAAGTCGTAGGCGTGTTTTTATTTTCCCCAACAGTTGAATGAGCATTGAAGTGACCTTCAACTGGGTTTCTCTCATTTGAATTATGCCATAAATATAAGAATTCCGTATTTTCTTCATTTTGGGCTCTTGGTGAACATAGACTGATAGAATCTAAAAGTAACGTAACTTTTCATTAATTAGACGTTTTGCTGCACAAGACTACAGTCACAATAATTTCGCTGGTGCTGGTGATGGACACATGGAGTGATCTATTTGACCATGAAGGTAACTAGATGAGGTTTTTTTTTTCTTGATCTGCGGTTGCACAGACTGGAGGATATTGACTGTTTTATAGTTTGAGTAAAGTTATAGTTATTTGCTAACACGATTGATGGAGATAGAAGTCGACAACGAAAATCTTATCAATTCTTTAAACTACCAGTCAGTTTCAATGAATCTTAATATTTTTTAAGATGAAGGCCGATGCATAACAAAAACACGCAAGTGTTTTTTGAATCGGTCAGGCTATGTAGTAATCTACTCATCTGACTAATGATCCGGCTGTGCGAGGAAGGATACTGAGAGACAGGGACTTAAACTACTGGAGTCCATGCACAGGTCTTCACTCCGCCTCCGCCTCTGTGAGCTAAAGTAAGAAAACATTCGCTAAAAAACAAGAAGTGATCGAAAGAAGAATGTTTCCATACACCTCTCATACAGCTTTGAAGATCATTAACAATTTTGATACAGAAGCTGGAACGGAAGACAAACAGGTAAATGTTGAATTCATCGTTATTAAAAGAAAGGGAAAGCCTTTGTTAATAGAAAAAGGCAGCAACTGATCAAGGAATTCTCCAGACTGGCCTACCTTTCCAGAATAGTTCAGCAATGGATAGGACGCTGAGACTGGAACGAGGGAGGGGGGGGGGGGGGGGGGGCACGAAAACGAATTCGAACGTCTTTCCACTGGATTTTCAGAAACTGCAAAAAGCTCAATGAAGGCCCTGACATTAAACCTGCAGCTCGATCAGTTTGCCCGCAATAATTTGGTCTGCTATCCAAAGTGAAAACAAAAAGACCAAAAATGACTGACAATGAGATTGTAGAGCCAGTCAACAAGTCAACTCCATTGGGTTAGTCCAATAGTGACAGTTCGCAAGCCAAATGATGATGTCCACTTGTTTGTGACATGCGCCATTCTAATTAGACAGTACTGAGAGAACTCAGAACGTCATCTATACCTACTGTTGATGAATTACTTCAAGATAAGAATGAAAGCAAAGTCTTCACAAAGTTCCACTTGAAGATGGGCTGCCACCAAACTGAACAGCACCTTGTTTCCAGAATCATTATCACATTCATTGCGTTCTGTGGTTCATTGTTAGTGTGAATGGTTCTTTGAAATCCATGTCTGGTAAAATTGCCTTTTTGGCAGTCACAGAGTATAAACAATGATGGTCAAACTGGTTGAGGTCATAAATACCCAAGACGAGGTCCTCCATATGTCCTGATAGACGTATGCTGCTATGTATGAGCTCAGTTGAATTTGGTTACCTCATCATCCAGCTCCCTTGACACGATTTGCAAAATGTTTACTGCTTCATTCTCCATGTCAGGGCCACCAAACTACGGTGATGAATTTCTGTTTGGTACCAAAAAACATTTTGGTGTCCTTCATGGGAAAGTGTCAAAACCTGAAGTCTTTGTGATGACGTCACGAGGTCCTTTCATGGTACACAGTTCTGGGGTTTGTTGTTGCAGAGATTACGTCACATGTTTGCCACTTTCCAGTTTTGGTGCAGTTTCTGTTCTGGCCTTAAGATGCAGAAAAGATTTTTCTCAGTAAGT
>JADBJO010005000.1:0-5000 GCA_016801955.1 Conus betulinus
CCTATGTGTAAAGTATGATCAGATCGACTTTGAGAAGTTTGGAATTTTTGCAGATGTTCATCTTGAGACAAAAAAAAATCCACTGATATGGCTGTCTCTGGCGGGACTGAAGTCGTGACCTTCAGATTAACAAAAACATTGCTTTATTTCACTTGGTCAATCAGCCTCTACCTCCACTAGCCTCACTTCCTTCTTCCATTTCACCACCACACCACCACCCCCCCCCCCCCCCCCCTTCCCCATTTAAAACTAGTTTGTCTGGTTTGTGGAGAAAGGAAGAGATTGGTGTCTAGTCGAGGGGAATGGTTATCACCGATATGATTTTTGCTAGACATAAGATTTGACATCATATTGCCATTCTTCTACGTGCAGGTGGGGTGGGGGGGGGGGGTGTGTGATTAATGCGTTTTTTTTTTCAGCATTACACCATGCTGTCCATGTTCTTTGACGTCTTGACGTCACTGTTTTGTGTAACACTACTGTTGACCGCAAGGTGAAGGCATTTACAGGTACGTACCATGTCCAATGTCTTAGTATAAATGCTACTATTTGATGTTTCTTTTTTCCAACCGTAAGTTTTCTCCAAAACGCTTTTGTTGAGACAGTTTGGGGAGGAAAAAACGTATCCCTGCTTATCCTCCAGGGAGATGTACAGTTACCCAATGCTGTAAAAGATCACACCACCGTCAGCCTACGTGGTTCTGGAAATAAGATGTTCTGGACTAATCCTATCTATTTCATGATCTGTAGAGGTGAATTAAGAGAGCATCAGAGGAGTCTGATGCCGTTCATATTTACCATTTGAGAATGGGATCCGCTTCAGAGGCTACTTCCGTTTATCACGTAGGTCCACTTCAGCTGGTGTCTCCTCTAAGTAATTATGGAAGAGCAGGATTTGGATGGAACGGTTACAGAAAACAGTCAGTCTGACAGAATGCTGTAAAAAGATTCTACGAGGTGTGACAGTAGCCAGGGAAATGCCTGAAGAGCCTGACGGCGGTTCAAACGGTGTTGTCAGCAAGACATACAAATTCTGCCTCGTCTTTCTAGCTGGGAAATGAATGGCTTGGCTGTTAGCTGTTATGTTTTCATCATTATTTTCGTATCTGAACATACAGGAGCAGTCACTTCAACCACATCTTATGACACTGTATTTATGTGCTTCTTCCACCTGACACCACTACACTTTGACTTTAAAATCTTTAGTTTGTATGAACGCTGACAGATATTCGTCACTTCAAAATTCTCTATTCTATTCAGTGTTACAATTTAAAAGGGAGGCAAGACAGGAGAAACTTTTGCGAAAGACGTCATAGCACTAGGCCTAACGACGAGTTGCAAGTCTCCTTTTACTTATCGCTTTTCTGTATTCGGTCAGTGTAGTGCTCTTGTTGATTAATTTAGACCATTTTGGAAGCGGACGTATGCCCAATTGTTCAGTTTTGGTTTTGGATCGATTAATAATGCGACTGGAATATTTGAGATTATTTAGAATGTTCACAAGGTCTCCAGAAGTTGCTCGTGCATTACCGAAGGTTCAAGAATGTTGTAGAAGCTGATCGAATTACATTCACAACAGCTTGTCGCCATTTCATTGGCTGAGCTTACTGATATGCATAATATTCTAGAAAAGAATGACCAAGTATGTTCGACAATATTCTTTGGATAACATGTAAAAGGATGAGAGTTATGCAACTGAGGAAGAGAGAGAAATGATATTTGTTGAAGAGTTCCTGTCAGTGTCGAGCACAGAAGTGTTCGAGTTTTCACTGAGTTTAGTCTAGTCGATGGAAAGCTGCCATTAGTAGAATATTCGCTGCTGCGTGTACGATTTGAGTTCCTGTACGACTTACTGAACCTGAAGGTCAGTTGAATGTTCTCCTATTTTTGTTCTTTATTCTTCAACGTTTGTAGATAAAAAGGCTCATCTTCATTTCAATAGCGCCTGGTGTCTTTTGTCGTCTGTCTGCACTCTGAACACCTACACAAGATCTACAACGAACTCTTATAAGCTAGTGCGCTTACCTTGTACTGAGCAAGTCAGCGGTCTAACGTGTAACATTCGTCCAGAACTTCTTTTAAATGTTGTAGTGATCATCGTCAGAACGGGACAGCTCTAGATGGTTTAGTTATTTGATAAACGATATCAAGCTGGGCACAAATGAAACGTTGTTCTCTTGCAGGTGTGTGTGTGTGTGTGTGTGTGTGTGTGTGTGTGTGTGTGTGTGTGTGTGTGTGTTTTGCATATCATTTAAAAAAAAATCGAGTTATGTCCATTTTTGCTTTTCATTTATTGCAGTCTGTTTGGCAGGCAGTGTTGTTATATGATTTAATTATGCAGAATTTTAAAACTGCTTTACCTGTCCAGCGCTAAATATGCACAACTGTGTACACTCAGGAGCTTTTCAGTACTCGAACATAAAGAAAAGATATTGATTAATCACGTGCATCGCTAAGCTAAATATTTTTGATAAATGAATCTGACGACGTATAATATTATTGTAGATGATTAGAAACGTGTTTCATAAAAGAGGAAAGAAAACGTAATCCTACATTCATATACATATTTATCGAAGTTCCATCATTCAATTTTCTTCCGAGAAATAGCTCTAATAGTTTTTGGCACTTATAGTCTTGAATAAAATACAGTAACCGGGGTGCACATTCAAGAACTACTCACCAACATCCTCCAGTTCTGTCAGCCATATGCTAAGACCTGGATCCCTTTCAATGGCTTCTCTCTCTACTCTGTCATTCATTTCAGTCCATCCTAATGGCTCTCTTCCTTTCCGTCTCCCTTCCTGAGCAGTTCCCAGAAGGACTTTTTTCAGCAAAGCCATTCGATCTTCATAGGTGACCGTAACGATTAAGTTTTCTCTTCTTATCTGATGGTCAGCAGATTTTCCTATGGTCCAATCTTCTAAATGAATCTTTAATCTAACGTCTTTTCACCATAATTGGGGATATTACACGGGGGGAAAAGGTAAATAAACAACATAAATTGATAAAAGCTAAGACACGCGCTCGAAAGCATACAAACACACACACGCACGCACGCACACATGCACGCACGCACGCACGCACGCGCACACACACACACACACACACACACACACACACACACACACACGCACGCACTCCTACTTATACCTATACATGTACAAGTATACCATATTACATTACAATATTAAACAATTATAAGATTTAAAAAACAAATTATAGTAAAAAGCCTACAGGACTATTCAATATGCATCGATCGATGCCATACACTTTATGTAACTGATTGTATAATACAGAGTTAGCAGATAATCTATTTCTAAAATGCACTGCTTGTTAACATATAACATATTCAGAATCTGACAGTTAAAAGGAATGTGTGGATGGATATAAAACCACTACACACACTGAACATTCTAGGAATATTATATTTTCCAAGAATGGAGCCTCATTCTATGTAATAAACTAACAATAGGCCTCGGTCCAGAAAGAAACGTTTTAAAACGACCAGTTTGAGTCCTATTTCTAAGATTGAAATAATTCAAATATACTACTATTTCAATTATACAAGTATACCTCCGGTGTTCTGCTCAATGGTGTGATGCACTAGTTCACTTGATGACAACATCTGGTGTTTAGCGATTTGCAGGAATACCTCACTTCCATGGCTTGGATTCTTCTTTTCCACACCATCTGTGAGGGGCCGTGTCTCGCATACAAAGAGGATGAGAGAATGCGCAGAATACGCAGAAGCCGGATTTTGTCGTTTCTTCAAAGATCTTATTGTCCTTCCACTCCTGGACAGTGCTGATTGTACTGCCTCTGTGGGAATTTCCAGTTTAGATCCCTCATAGCTGATCATGGATCCCAGGTTAGTGAACCATTAAGCAGTTTCTAGCTTCTGCCTTTTTACATTTATATTACAATTTCACCACTGCTCAGCACAAATGGCACCACCTGCTTACTTACAACTACGCAATTCTGTACAGATGGGTGGAATGCTTCAACGATGTTCTACGTGGGCTCTCCTCTAGTGATGCTGAAGCCTTTGTGTGCATGCTGCAAGCTGAGGTAAATGCTTCCCTGTCGCAGTCTCCGACTAAACCGAAGGGATCGGAAGCTAGCAAGCTTCTTTCTGAAAGCAAGACTTAGAGCTCCGACTCCATCCTAGGTCAAACGCACAAGCCTAAAGGGCCGATTCTGATACAGAGTCTTACCAAGCTATTTTAAAACTATATGACAATAGCTAGTCATTCCTCGAGAGCTTTGGGATGGGTCCCACATGCTTCTCAAGAGAAAGGGAAACAAATACTGATGCAAACATCACATCATTTCTCCTTGCCAATGCAGAGAAGATTCTGCCAAGAGTTCTTCTCAACTGCCTGATAAAAATATGGAGGACAGCCTCCTAAGTAAAGTGTGGCTTTAGAAAAGGCCACAGAACATATGGTGTGGTCTTTGCATCACGCCTCTTTCAGTAGAAGTGTCATGAACAGAACAGGGATTTCCAAACAACGTTCCTAGACTTGACCAAGGCATTTGGTACAGTTGGTCAGGAGAGGCTGTTGAGGATTCGGCAACCATGTGTCTATCAAGGTAAGTTCATTACCATGACGTGCCAGTTTCAAGATGGCATGCTTGCCCAAGGGCTGAGACTCCTCCATTGCTTTCCCAGTTACAAACAGAGTCAAGCAGGGCTGTGTCTTAGCTCGCACACTGTTCAGACTAACGTTCGCAGCCATGCTGTCTGGCGCTTTCTGCGTTAATAACTAAAACTATCTCGAGATCAGCCTCAGGAGTGATGGCGAATTTTTCAACCTTCAGAGGCTTCAGGCCTAAATTAGGGAGGTAGAGGAGTGACTTCGTGACGTCATTTCTGCAGATGACTTTGCGTCGATGTTCCCTCAGTGACTCAGACACAACAGAGCATGAACCGTCTTTCCATAGCTTATGGCAACGTTGAGCTCATAATCAGTACCAACTAAACAGAGCTTTAATGCCAC
>JADBJO010005000.1:10000-60000 GCA_016801955.1 Conus betulinus
GTTGGGGCGGGGGAGGGGTAGGGGGGGTGGGCAGGAGCAGCGTATGACGCAATAGAGCAAAAAACCGTTGTTTGCTATCAGTCCGTCAGGAGACAGAATGGATCAGCAATTCTTTCCTACGTCTGACTGATTTATAAAACAGGAAGCGAGTCCACGCCACTTTCCTATGCCGTATTCCAACATGGTGTTCCTTGCACCTACAGTCTACGTTACAACACAGCTTAATAGATCTGCACCTCTTTACTATGCCGTATTATACAATATGGCGTACCAGCACCCACATGTTATTACGTCACAACACAACATTGTTATGGATGGTGTGTGGTGCGTGTTTTGCTGTCTGACTCTTGCTCTCAAAAGTTTGGATGCGTGTAATAATTATTCCCTACACACACCCACACTATACGCACATGGATAGTCAGGCAACACACGAGTTATTAATTTTTTTTTTAATAATTATGCTGCCTGAACCATCAAAATATACATTTATGTGAATTGGTACAAATCAATACATATCACTACATAGTATATAGAGATCAAGATATCAATACACAGGAACTTCAATCATCCAATATCAGCATATCATATTACAGATCTTGATATCATTCACAGATCTCGCCGGCGCCGTCCACAGTGTCTCACACATACAGTCAATGCACTCGGTTCCACAGCACTCTTGAAGCCACAGTCTGCAGCACTAAAATAAGACGAAGAAGGATAACCAAGGTCCCCACACGGTAAAAACAGCCATCCACAAACACAAGCGATGAAGAAAAAGAAAACAGAGTCTCACACTACAAGCACAATAAATCACGTCGAACTATCAGAAGAACCGCAGATTCACAGGACACAGTAATCCATAGCAGAAGAACCGCAGATTCACAAAGCACAGCAATCCTTAGAAGAAGAATCGCCGATTCACAAAGCACAGCAATCCATAGAAGAAGAAACGGAGATTCATAAAGCACAGTAATCCACTGAAGAAGAATCGCAGATTCACAAGGCACAACAATCAATATTGAATCCCCGGAGAACACTTTTTTCAGCAAAGTCCCATAGAACACAATAAACTTCGATTCGACGTGTAGTTGATCTCTAAAACAAAAATTAATTAACTTCTCCGTGCATTTATATTACAATGTTCACATCAATAAACTCAGCCCACCGACACACATGAGGTGGTACAATTAGCGCACATAAATTTTCTTGCACTGTTGCAGGAGTTTTAAGTCTTTTTTCTCCGCGACACAGCCTTCAATTTTTACAATTTTATAACAAATACATTTCCTGGTACATATTTCACTGGTACCGTCATACAAAGTATCGCACATACACATTGATCAGCGACGCACTACTGACTTGAAAGTCAGCCTCTCCACATAGTATCACTAGGGAGAAAACGACGATTTAAACAAAATGAAATAAGCTGGACACCAAAGCCTCTCGGCCGTTACTTCTTGCTCGCTTCTCTCTTCAATATTATTATTTTCGTCATGTAGTTACCTATGTCATTTTAAGTTGACGTCATAATTTACGTTGACGTCACAAACATAATGGATTTGCACCTCTTTCACTATGCCGTATTATACAATGTGGCGTTCTTTACACCTATTTACTACTACGTTACGACACAGCATATTAAATCTGAACCTCTTTCCTGTGCCATATTCCAATATGGCTGCCCTGTACCTACATCCTACTACAAAGCGTAGTTATTGTGCACCTCTTTCCTATGCTGTATTACAAAATGACGCAACGGCACCTATATCCTACGTTAAAACACAGCATAGTAAATGTGCATCTCTCTCTCTCTCTCTCTCTCTCTCTCTCTCTCTCTCTCTCTCTCTCTCTCTGCTGTTAATGGAGTATTTCCTAAGCGCTTTAGAATCCACACTTTCGTTTACATAAAGAACTGCCCACACAGGTAGAGCTTATTGAAGAGCAACCTGTTGGCAGTACATTTAGTCATCTCCCGTTTCTGTCAGTCCAAAACTGAGTCACTCAGTCATGCCCTGCCGCAGCCCCGGCACCCGCAGTCCACAGGGAACAGTCAATGTCAAGTCGTCAAGAGGCAACCCACCGGAGGAGACACTGCACTGCTGCCGAGTCACTTCGGTGGTGTTCAGTGGCGCCTGTTCTGATCTAACATACGCAGGACACCTACCTAGCCCCCTACTGACGAAATAATTGCTTAGTCGCGGAGCCGGCGTAAGTGAGCTCTCCCTCCGGAGGGCGCCACCACGTCCGTCCAGCGACAGCCCCCAGGACTCGCCGATACCGGTGACCCCGACGGAACCAAACCAAGGCCACAGACGTGGAGAGGACATCGAAATTGAGGTCACCATGAGAGCAGGGCATGAAGGGCCACAGAATTTGAGACTTTTTTTTTTTTTATATACTGATCGATGACAATGAGGATGATTAAGATGATGCTACGGATTTCCATTTCGGTCTGAGACTACATGACAGGGCTGTACTCTACGCTTCCTTTCATAATATATCCCGGCGTCAACCAGCCCGAGAGATACAGGCACCTGCAGTGCTGGTCAAGAGATTTGAGCAACACTCTCAGAAACGCATCCATTAAGTGGATGAAACTCGACTGTGTGGTCCCAGTCTTCCCAACTGAGTCCACAGCAACTCAACTCTGGGTAGGAGCCGGTAGGGGCAGAAAAAACCCACATGACTTCTGAACAAAACTTCGGTTTATGGTCTCATTCGAATGACCTGTCATACAATGTTGGCAGAACCAATTTTAACTGTTAGGGAAAAGTCCGCCTGTACCTAATCAGCCCGGAGGGGATTCGAACGCTTAACCCCAGGGTCACAAAGATCACGAGTCTGACGCTTTAGCAAGTGAGTTATTCCAGCCTTCTACGTGTATGTGTGTGTGTGTGTGTGTGTGTGTGTGTGTGTGTGTGTGTGTGTGTGTGTGTGTGTGTGTGAGCGGGAGGAAGCGGGGAGGTGGGGTGCACGGATGGAGTGGGGTATGAGTGCTTTAATTCAATTTCTTTTCACAGACAATGAATTAAAAAATCAAAAAGAAAGAAAACAAGCCACCCCCTCCTGTCCTCCCCTCGTCTCTTCACCAGTTTGTCCCATCTGATGTTCCTAGCTGATGTTTGTTCAGCTTAAAAACTTGGTTACCTCAAAAGAAGTTCATAATCATTGGTAGAAGATATGTAGAATGTACTGACTGACCAACATTACCGCTTTGCTGATGTACCAGTACCTTTGTGCGTGCTTGGGGTTCAGCAGGTAGTACAGAACCTGCTCTTCAGTAGAAGAAAAAGCGCCTACAAGTTTATCGACCATTGGATGAAGTCTCAGCATATTAATGCCATTTTCCCCCTCAGGAAAACAGCATTTCACATCAGGACGTCTTTTTGATCTGTGAAGTGCTTGTGATTGATAGGACTAGAAAAAGGCATCCACATTCTCAAACTAATCGTTTGCTAACAACACGCAGTGTTTGCACATCGACGGCAACCAGACGGGCGATTGTGTGATAACGTCCCATCATGATCGACCTATCATTCGTCTTCTTGGCCCTCTTTGGGCACATGAATGGCTGTCATTTTGTCTGGACTGTCACTGTCACAACATACCCCCCTGTCAAGGCTTTTGCCAGTGCTGGGAACTGGAGTATGTCTTGTCCAGGAAAGGAAAGTCTTCCCCACATCCACAGCCCAAATTTCACAGTCCAGGAGACCAGCGACTGTGAAGACTCCACACAACAGTTTCCAGCCCATCAGGGAGTGATCTATGGAGTGTGCAGAGATTCCAAAGCTTTCTGCAATATTCATGTCGTTGTGCCAAGGAATATGTATGTCCGTGTTTATGTTCGACGATTGAAATACTGGTGTGAATCTAGGGACTGGGAAACGCTGATCTACGCCACAACTTACCTCTATAACGTAGGTGTTCCTGACAGAGATGTCACTTGCAGCAAACATTCGCTTCCAGAAATGTACATCGGGTCTAACAGACACCATATGTACATCGCAAACATCAACAGTCCCCTTGTTAGAATACACATTGAGGGCATTAAAGTTCACGATTTTATTGACCTTTATGTTACGCCTCTTCGGGGTATGTAACAGTTCCAACCGTAGGGTGGATGTAGTCTCACTGCGCCAGTTTCACACTGAAGTCAGAGCACACTCCCAGGCACAGTATCATGATCAGCTTTCAGCAGTCCTATGAATATGGCGAATGTTTACAAAAGATAGAGGTCGTTTACAGAGTACGCAATGCAACTCATAACACTGTTCTGCAGGTGTGCAACACCAATTCCATGCCAGCTAGATCTCTGTCCACCTCTTGCCTTGTCATTCAAGTGGACGACTACAATTTTGTAATGAGTGAGCGTCTTCGCGAACTTAAGATACATTTTTTTTCCTCTCTTCCTGCAAACAATGAGCCTGAAACACATCACGGTCTCTTCAATTGTTCAGTGGATTTCTACTCCCAGTTTCAGCAGCATCTGCACTGTAACCTCAAGCCGGAGTGCGGGATGGGCGGGATGAAACAGGGCACTGCCCCTTCAGCAGTCCTGAATGCCGAGGACTTGTGGCTTCCCATCACAAATGCTTCCTGGTTGTTGCCGAAGTCGACAGTGACTTCTCCTTAGTTCTGGCACGCACTCAGTGTCAGATTATGGGTGGAAGACTAGCTTCATTAAAAACCAGGCAGGAGCAAAACGATTTTCGAAGCCTATTCCAAGATTATGGTGAATTTGACCTGGTCGTAGGGTTTGTGTCAGGTTGGTATTTACTGCCGTTTACATACAGCAAGTTCTACAAGTGGTTAGACGGCACGGTGATGTACAGCATGGATCACTTTATTGTAGTGGAATCTTACTATCCTTCCAGGGTTGTTCGGACTATGGCACTGCGGTCCATGAGGTTTGTCAGGATGGCAAAATATCAGAAATATACAGCAAATCTAATCACATGTGAAATTGAGTACCACTCGCAAGATGGTACTCTTGTCAAGAATGCATATTTCAATTTTCGTTCAGATCGTAGCTTCGTTGAACAAACGCGGCAATCATTAGTTGTTTGTTCAGATGGCCACATGACACAGTCAGATTTTGTCTGTGATCCAAACAACTATCATGCGAGTCGAAAAAAAAATGATTATCTGCAGCATTGCCTGTTCTTCAACGTCGGAACGAGGGAAAACAATACGCTGCGCTCTCAGGTCAGAAGGACCTCAAACAGCAACGCCATGTTTCGATGCGGTGATGGTATGACTACAATACATTATACGATGGTGTGTGATTTCAGGCAGGACTGTCCAGAACAAAGCGATGAATCTTTCTGTGAGCATCCTTCATGTCATGGATTTCTGTGCTCTGATGGTCACTGTGTATTTCGCAGCCAACATTGTAACGAATACTCAGATTGTCTGGACGATTCTGATGAAGATTGTCTGGACGATTCAGATGAAGCTGATCGTCCCACAAATGAACCCTACCACATTTTAGAGAACCATGATAACAACACGCATCCAATGCTAGTCAGTTTCGATGGGACAGGCTTCTTTACTCGGGAAACTATGGCTAGAGGAACTGACTGTCCGGACAGACATTACCGGTGCACACAAAACTCGCTACATTGCCTCCCCATCTACACGCGATGTAACGAGGTTCCCGACTGTACATATGCAGAGGATGAGCAAGACTGTGAAAGGTTCACATGCCCGAGTTTTTACCGATGTCGAGGGTCTAAAGTGTGTGTGCATGGGAGATCATCTGTGTGATGGCTGGGGCCAGTGTCCACAGCGGGATGATGAACTGATGTGTGACAGGAAATGTGCTAAGGGTTGTTTGTGTCAAGGTCATTCTGTCCTGTGCCATGTCCCTTTCGCTGCTGACCTTTTTCAGCAGCTGCGCTATGTGGATGCCACAGGAACGGGAATGACCTTGAGTGATTTCAAAACAAATTGGTATCTCGTCCATCTGACGCTCTCGCACTGCATGCTTCAGAACATTTCCAGTGCTAAACTCCCCAATCTGCGAGTCCTTCATCTGGCCAGTAATCATCTGGAAACTTTTGACATCAGCGTTATCCTGGAACTGCACAATCTAGACATTCTAAGTCTCGCAAACAATCCCTTCAGCCAATTGATGGGCAAATCACTGAAGTATGTCCACTATGAGCTAAAACGTACTGATATATCAAGAACGCGTTTTCAAATACTAAACAGTGAACTGTCTATTTTCCTACCTGAAGTGGAGTTTTTCAATTTAAGTTCATCCGGCATTGAAACCATCAGAGCTAGAAGGTTAATAATCACACCCAAACTAACTGAATTAGATATTCGGCAGAATGTGATCCGAGTCTTTCCAGTGGATTTGCTGTCTAAGTGGAATCATTTAAAACTGGTCTTTACGACAAACTACAGGCTCTGTTGTGACAGCTTGCTTCCTGAAACCTCACATAAACTACGATGTCTGACTTTGCAGCCTGTCTTTTGGTCATGTCAGAAGCTTATGCCTGCTAATGTGCATGTCATATACTTTGGGTTATTATGTGCTTTGTCAATTTGGGGGAACCTGATTTGCATTATAGGTCCTTTTCCTGCACAGAAAATGTTTGGAAACACTTTAAGAGCGTTCTGTATTAATCTCCAGTTTGCTAACATTTGTATGGGAATCCATGTTAACATAGTGTTGATTGCAGATTCAAGTATTTGATGGAAACTACATTCACTTTGAAAAGGCGTGGACCACTAGTGTGTCTTGCAAACTAGCAGGTTTTCTGTCTATGCTGTCCACGCAGGTATCGATTTTTCATTTTCATTTTCATCACACTAGATCGCTTCATCAACGTTTGTTTTCCTGGAGGCTCTTCGACGTTGGATAAACGTACCACGATGATGTCTTGTTTAGTCGCTTGGTTGGCTGGGGTTCTGTTATCATCAATGCCATTTCTTCCCGGAAAATCAGACTGGGGTGTTGATGATCAAAGTGGTCTGTGCCGCCTGGCGCCCTCTCACAACTTAGGCCAAGAATTCCAATGGTTTACAGTGATCACCACGTTGAATTTCCTAGTGTCAACTTTGCTTGTCATCACTTTGATTGTGATCTACAGCCGAATTCCGAAATATCTCATCACTGTCGACCCCAGTAAGAGATCAATGTACTCTTCAGTACAGCTGTTAGTGAAAGTGGTGTCTACTGATGCTGCTGCATGCTGGTTTTCGTTTGCTGTCGCCCTTGTGATGTCGTTTTATGATAGGAGTGTAGCAGGGCGGATGCACGAAGCTTTGGTAGCCTTTGTCTTGCCCGTCAACGCCGCACTGAATCCTGTACTGTACATGTGGGTTTTTTCACAGATGAAACGACAGCAGGCAAAGGGCGAAAGACTGCTGGAGGTGTTACAATCGAGACTCAGGACCAGGGCTAAACATCAAACAGTGGATACAGAGGTGAACTGATGTATGAATGAACATAGAGATCAATCAGTCCCAAAGCACGTTCTGTAACTTTAAAGGCATAAAGCAAAACACGAGTGAAAAAAAAACGAATAAACGAACAAAATGAAAGGGAATAAGATCATCATGTTGTTATTAAGGCATTGATGAATCACTCGATAGACTCGCACCTGTCTTATCACTGATGGTGCAGGAGTGGAAGGAAGCTTCCTGTAGGGACGTGTATTCTGTGATAGCATTGTCTTCACCCTCAGTGGCCTCATCTGGCCCTGTCACGATTTGGGTGTGTATGCTATCAGCTCAAATGCTGATAGACTGGGCGTAGCCACAGATATTTACTGCTTGATATCACAGGGCCGAATGTGAAAATGTTATCTTGTCTTCCAGTCCTTTTTCTTCATGTAGACAGCCTGGCGTGCATTAAGGGACCTTTAAAGTACGTATTCCATCTTCTATGCGTATGTACACACAGACAGGGTCATCTACGAGCTGATCTGCATACAAAAAATAACCTAGCAGTCTTTTGAGGGGTAAGAAAGGGGGGGTGATCAGGCTCCACCAAACGTTGCTCGGGTTCGAATCCATGACCTGGCCCAGTGTTCTGTCTAATCACTGAAAACTGCGTGAATCTATAGAACAGATAAGAAATGTTGGCCTTTTCCACTCAGAACTGCAGGAATCTGTAGAACACATTGGAAATGTTGGCCTTTTTTCAAATGGTACGGCCAAACTGCAGGAATCTGTAGAACAGATCGGAAAGGTTGAGCTTTTTTTCCACCAACACACTCAAAAGTGCAGAAATCTTTAGAGCATGCAGGGTAATGTTGGCCTTTTTCCACTAGCAGACTCAAAACTGCAGAAATCTATTTAACAGAAATCTATAGAAAACGTTGGCCTTTTCCCACTAACACACTCAAAACTGCAGGAATCTACAGAACAGGAATGTATAAGAAATGTTGGCCTTTTCACACTAGCACACTCAAAGCTGCAGAAATCTATAGATCAGGAATGTATAGGAAATGGTCTTTTTGCATTAGGACACTCAAAACTGCAGGAATCTAGAGAACAGATTAGAAATATAGGGTTTTCTCCACTGACACACTCAAAACTGCAGGAATCTAGAGAACACATTGGAAATGCTGGTATTTTTCCACAAATACACTTATACTGCGGAAATCTATAGAACAGATTGGAAGGCTGGTCTTTTCCCATTCAAAACTGCAGGAATCTTAGAGAACAGATCAGACTGGAAATGTTGGCCTTTTCCCACTAACACACTCACAACTGCAGGAATCTGTAGAAAAGATGGGAAATGTTGCCATTGTCCCACTAACACACTCACAACTGCAGGAATCTGTAGAAAAGATGGGAATTGTTGCCATTTTCCCACTAACACACTCACAACTGCAGGAATCTGTAGAAAAGATGGGAATTGTTGCCATTTTCCCACTAACACACTCACAACTGCAGAATCTGTAGAAAAGATGGGAATTGTTGCCATTTTCCCACTAACACACTCACAATTATAGGAATCTATAGAACGGTAAGGTAATGTTGACCTTTTCCCACTTACTCAAAACTGCAGGAATCTATAGAAAACGTAGGACATGTTGGCCTTTTTCCTACTAACACACTCAAAACTGCAGGAACCTATAGAACAGATCGGAAATGTTGGCTCTTTGCCACTAACACACTCAAAACTGCAGGAACCTATAGAACATCGAGGAAATGTTGGCCTTTCACCACTAAACACACTCAAGACTGCAGGAATCTATACAACAGATAGGAGATGTTGGCAATATATTTTTTCCACTAGCACACTCAAAACTGCAAGAATCTGTAGAACAGATTGGAAAAGTTGGCCTTTTAACCACTAACACACTCAAAACAGCGGGGATCTATAGAACAGATGGGAAATGTTCGCCTTTCTTTCCACTAACACTCTCAAAACTACAGGAATCTATAGAACAGTGAAGAAATGTTGGCCCTTTTCCACTGAAACACTCGAAACTACAGGAATTTATGGAACAGATTGGAAACGTTTTCCTTTTGTCTCTAACACACTCAAAACTACAGGAATCTTTAGAAAACATAGGATATGTTGGCCTTTTTCCACTAACACGCTCAAAACTGCAGGACTCTATAGAACATATTGGAAATGTTGGCTTTTTTTTTCCACTAACACTCAAAACTGCAGGAATCTATAGAACAGATTAAAATGTTGACCTTTTCAACTTACACACTCAAAACTGCAGGAATCTATAGAAAACGTAAGATATTTGGCCCTTTTTCCACTAACACACTCAAAACTGCGGGAATCTATAGAACAGATGGGAAATGTCAGCCTTTTTCCCACTAACGCACTCAAAACTGCGGGAATCTATAGAACAGATGGGAAATGTTATCCTTTTTCCCACTAACACACTCAAAACTGCGGGAATCTATAGAACAGACTGGCAATGTTAGCTTTTTCCCACAAAACCAATGCATCCTCCAGTACTAATTTTTCTCTGATTTCACTCTTTCATCTGTGTTTTTCAAGCTGTTTGAATCACACTTCACACAGTTCTTAAACCTCGTGTTCTAAAACTTTCTTTCAACTCAGATTATTCGAATTTGCGAGAGCGTACTTTGAGCTGAGTGAATTCCGAATGGTTATCCATTATTTCAGGATTGTGTTAGATCATAAATTCAACTATTCAGAGCATCAATGATCCCTCAGCTCCATGTTACCAGATTTTTAAAGTCTCCCAGCTCCACGTTATTGCATTTTATTCAGCTGGCTGTATCAGTGTTCATGGGAAGATAGAGCTTTGGGAACGTAGAACTGCAGACCACATGTTGATGTCTATGTTCCCATAGTTTTATATTCCCTAACAAGTCGGGTTCCTCGAAGATCCGTGATCCCTTGTTCTATGTTCTCTGATCTCTTCGAAATATATAATCCTACACGTTCCCTCCGTTCTATCTCTGATAAACAAATTTTTCGAATTCCCTCATATAACTGAAAGCAGCATGGTTTTTGAGCATTCTCATTTCCTGCGGCAGTACTCTGGAATTCATCGTCTTTCCACCCACGCCATGCCCCTTCCTTCCCGACTTTCGAGTCTGCGCTTAAAACGTATCTGTTCAAATGCCAGTTGCAGAATACCACCTGAAATATTACTAAAATTACTACTTGTCACTTGCACACTTTGCTCGTGTACAAATGAGCTGTTCACCGTGTTATATAGTGTGTTTATGTATGCGATATCATGTTCCAGTGTGTGTGTGTGTGTGTGTGTGTGTGTGTGTGTGTGTGTGTGTGTGTGCGCGCGCGTGTGTGTGTGTGTTTGCGTACGTGCGTGCATGCGTGCGTGCGTGCGTGCAAGGACGCGCTCGCGCGCGCGCGCGCGTGTATGTGTGTGTGTATGTGTGTGTGTGTGTGTGTGTGTGTGTGTGTGTGTGTGTGTGTGTGTGTGTGTTTACGATTTGTGAACGCAGAATTGTGTGTGTCCTGCATATATCTTTAGATGCTGAATTGCTAAAACTTGTAAAGCGCCCTATAGCCTACGTTGCTAGGATGGGCGCTACAGAAATTGTCCTCATGATTATTGATCATTATGTTCCAGCACCTCTATTTTCTGCATCTCTATACTTATAATCATCATAGATCTGATTCTCTATCTCCGACCATCCTCACGTGGCTATCTTCACGCAAATGCACCCCCCCCCCCCCCCTCCCCTTCCGGCCTTTTTTTTTTATTTATACAGATTGTGTTTGCTACATTTCTATGTCCAAACAACTCTTTCACCATGGCGATATATTGCGGGGCATTGTATAGAATTGTACTGAACTGTATTGCACTGTATTGTTTTGTACTGTAGTACGTTACGTTGTTTCAGACAAGATCAGATTGGTCTGTGTAATACTTGTTTACTGTGTCAAATTCGAGTTTGACACTTCGTCCCAGTACACGTCACAGTCTCTTTTTTCTGTATGAATTTGTACTGGTTGGTCTGTGAAGGTGGACTTTTTGCCAGGAACAACTCCCGTCTCGCTTCAGAGTCTGTCAGTGCGCTAAATGCATACTGCTCAGTCTAACGTCTCATCCGAAAGACTAACACTCAGACTACCAATCAATTAAGATCCAGCTGGGAGAGAAGACCCAACTAGCTCAGGGCGAGATTCGAACCAGAGACCTCAAGGGGATAATGGGGCGCTACCATGTTCATCCACCATCATTCCCGTCCACCGGGCGAAAGAGGACAGCAGTCTCTTCCCAGCTACGGGGATTATGATACTACTTAGAAGAAAAGGACACCCTGGAAAGCGTCGGTAGGACCCGGAGAAGTACTGTGCCCAACTGCAGAAGCAACTAGCCAGGAGCAATCCTGCCAACACCCTTAGAAGCCTGTGCTGTAAAGCGTGCTGGCATAGACAGGGCATACATCAAGAGGTCAAGGGACATAACTGTTCCCTGACAAATGTCATTGCGTAATGGTCATTGCGCGAGTCGTAACTGAAACTCCGTAGAAACATTCCCAAGGATGTACGAACCTGTTGTCATAACTGCAGAGTCCACTGGCAAAGATGCCAACCACCAGGCAAAGTGTTGCTCACATCTGGCAGCCCTCCTCTTTGCTGTTGCGCTGACAGGTGAAACCAGTGCAACTCCAGCTTTCGCCACACGGTCCTACGTGACTTCTGAAGAGAATCAAGGGCTGCGGTCTTTCCTGCTGTCAACAGGTCAGAGGGTGTTTCCTGATCTCAGTGGGTCTTTCCCCAGTGTCGGCCAAAAGGCGGGCACGAAAATAAGACACCAGGCTGTGCCCGTGGACCCAGAGAAGTACTGCCCTCAAATGACAAACCAACCAGCTGACAGCAGCCTTGCACCATCTGGGAACGAGTGTGAAGGATCGTACAGGTCGTTCCATTGAGAGGTCAAGGGACAATTCGCTGCCCGGATATACAACTGCCGTAAGTTTGAAAATCAAATTTTACAGAGGACGAAAAAAAAAAAAAACTGATTGTTTATCCCCACAAGATATACTGCGAGCTGAACTACGGTGCAAGTATTTTGATTACAGCATGTTTATTTTTAGATTAATGTGATTAGGACTTGGCTACGTTATGCCGCTTGGCCCGCTCTCACAGTATACCAAAAAATCTAAGAAATGCAAACAAAAATTCGAGTTATGGCAGTTGTATTTCTGGGGCAACGAATTGTTCCCTGAAGATGCCTTTGCGTGATGGCCACTTCACGCTACGCTACACAGCAGAACCTCTACTGAAGCGTTCCCATGGGTGTGCCAGCCCTTATTCTATGACTGCAGAGCCCCCCAGCAAAAGATCACCACCACCAAACAAAGTGCTGTTCACATCGGGCAGCTCGCCCACCCCCTCCTTGCCGTAGCGTGGCAGGTGAAACAAGTACAACTCCAAACACAAAGCTTTTGCCAACACGGCACTGTTGTGCCATCTGAAGAGGAACCCGGGTGACACTCCTTCCTGCTGTCAACAAGACTCTCCTGTAGTCAGTGGATCTTTTCTCACCATCATATGGTCATTCCCTAGAGTCGATCAAAGGCACACAGGAAAAGGATACCACTGAAATATGCCAGTGGACCTAGAGAAGTACAGTCCACAACTGACGATCCAACCAGCCGGAAGCTATCCTGCACCACCGTTGGAAACGCTGTGTAATACAGGGTGCAAGCACGCACAGGGCATTCTGTTGAGACGTCAAGGGAAACAACTGCTGTCTGGCAGATGCCTTTGTGTGATGGCCACTAGCCTCGATAAAAAAAAAAAAAAAGAACCTCTGTAGAGTAACTCCACGGGTGCACCGGCCTGTCTGTCATTACTGCAGGCCCACCGGGTGTATCAGCCTGTATGCCATGACTGTGGAGCCCACCGAGTGCATCAGCCTGTATGTCATGACTGCAGAGCCCACTGAGTGCATCAGCCTGTATGTCATGACTGTGGAGCCCACCGGGTGCATCAGCCTGTATGTCATGACTGCAGAGCCCACTGAGTGCATCAACCTGTATGTCATGACTGCAGAGCCCACCGGGTGCATCAGCCTGTATGTCATGACTGCAGAGCCCATCGAGTGCATCAGCCTGCATGCCATGACTGCAGAGCCCACCAGATGCATTAGACTGTATGTCATGACTGCAGAGCCCATTGGCAAAAGACGCCACAATGCAAGGAACCAGGATACTAGATAGTACCTTCAATGACGACGATCAAATGCAAGTGTGTGCGTGCGTGCGTGCGTGCGTGTGTGCGTGTGTGTGCGCGCGCGCGCGCGCGCGCGCGCGCGCGTGTGTGTGTGTGTGTGTGTGTGTGTGTGTGTGTGTGCTCTGGAGCACCCATCCAAGCAGGACATGCATAGACACATCTCTGCATAAGACTCGGATCCAACAACAGCCCCGTGAGACTTGCCCATACCCGAGGACTCGGATAGGAACCCACCACAGACATGGTCATGGAAATTGAGCAGAAATGGAATGAGTTCACCATGGGCATGCAGGGCCGCAGAATATGACGGTTTTTTTGTTTGTTTGTTTTGTTTTTTTCTTCAGTCTATCAATCAGAAGGGTGAAGGAGAAGATGCTGCTAAGTGCCATTTCGGTCTGACAAGCCGACAGTCTTTCTAGTTTCTTTAGACAACACATACGTTTCTGGCGCCAACAAGCTTAGGATAAGAAGGCACCTTCAGAGTTGATTCAGGAATTGTCACCAACATTCTCGGATTCTGTAATAATTGTATAAATTTCGGCGGTTTTGTTTTTTTTTTTTGTTTTTTTCAGGGTTTTCCCTTTTTGAGCCACAGACATTGAACAATTCTTGATAGAAGTCGTGCGGTGCCGAAAAAACAAACACACACACAAATATAAAACCCCGCAGAATAGGTTAGGTTAGACAGGTTCGGGGGGGGGGGGGGGGGGGGGGGGGGGGGGGGGGGGGGGGGCGAGGATGGGGGAAGATAGGGGTGGGGAAACTTCGCAAAAATGAGTGTCGATACATTTGGAGCGGACTAAATGTAACAAATCCAGTTGCAAAGTGAGGTGACTGCAGACGCCAAAAAAAGAAAAAAAAAAAAGAAAGAAAAAAAAAAAAAAAAAAAAAAAAAAAAAAGCAAGCCGTATACAACGATTCACAAGACAAAACACGATGCGTTTCGACCTCTTAGGTCTTTTTCAGGAAAGATACACAACACTCAGGACAACGAAAATGAAGGAGCAATCATTTATCTTCATCCAATTCGGCGCAAGATAAGCGTGCGTTGAACGCGAAAGTTGGGCGTGCGTTGAACGCCTACCTTGCGTCGAATTGGATGAACATAAGTGACTGCTCGTTTATTTTGGTAGTCGTGAGTGTTGTGTATCTTGCCTGAAGAAGATCTAAGAGGTCGAAACGCGTCGTGTTTTGTCTTGTGATTCGTTTGTCGTTTTTTTTGGCGGCGCGCTATCAATAAGTTTTCATTTTTTTTTTCTTTTTACACAGACAGAGAGCGGGATTGGTGTACACTTGTTTGTTACTGTCGGATGCAGTTTTGAATGGAAGCGTGCTGTGCTCGATATACATGCCTGTTACCAACACCCTACTTCGAGAGAGTTCCCGAGTCCACAGTGTGTGTGTGTGTGTGTGTGTGTGTGTGTGTGTGTGTGTGTGTGTGTGTGTGTGTGTGTGTGCGTGTGCGCTGTATATCGTTGCCTCAGCAATCTGCAAGGGGTGTATGCCTGTAGCGAATTCCGCTACCACTGAATGAATCATGTTGGTTGATATGTTGTTATCATAATTATCATCATAATTCTAGACATTATTTTTATTCTTATCATCATCATTACTATTATTATTATTATCATTATTAAGAGTACTCATAGAGCGCCTATGAGGCTAGAGACCAAGCCCTATGCGCTTCACACTCCACTCTCTCATTTACACGACGGGCTGTCAACATGGGTAGAGCCGACTGTAGAGCTGCCTGCTCCGGCTACATTCGGTCGTTTCCCCTTGTCATTAAGTCAATATCAATCAATCAGCCCCCACCATTTTCTTTTCTTTTTTTTTTTTTTTTTTTACATTCTATTTTAATTACTTATCTTATTTTTTTTCCTACGCAGGGTGCATGCTGAGGGTGGCATCATTCATACCAACAGTCAAAACTGGCCGTCTCTTCCGACAGTTGGTGAAGTGATTTCTCGTACGTAAAACTGTGTGTGTGTGTGTGTGTGTGTGTGTGTGTGTGTGTGTGTGTGTGTGTGTGTGTGTGTGTGTGTGTGTGTGATCTCAATGACTTGGACATCTTATGTTTCGGTCGTTGTATACTATCGTTGTAAAATCTTATTGTGGAGACAGCATTTTAGGGAAGGGGAGGGGGGGGGGGGGGGGGGGGGGGGGGGGGGGGGTTGTCGCAGCAATATATATATTTTTTTTTAATACTGCCATCCGACACTTTTAGGAAACTGGTTCTTCCAAAAAAAAATTGTTGCTATCAATAGACATTTTTGCGGCTCATTTGGGATCGTTATGTTGCAACAAGGCAATGCGAAATATTGAAGACACTGAATATTGTTGATCGTGACAATTTCTCATGAAAAAAAAAAACTGTGTCATTGCGATATGTTTTTCACAGGAGCTCTTGTTACTACAGACAGGATTTTCTGTGAAACAAGATCGCTGCGAAAGCGTGACAAGAATGCGGCCAATGCACAGATTGGGAATGTATCGATGTGTGTGTGTGTGTGTGTGTGTGTGTGTGTGTGTGTGTGTGTGTGTGTGTGTGTGTGTACGTGTGTTTGTGTGCGTGCGTGCATGTGTGTGTGTGTGTGTGTGTGTGTGTGTGTGTGTGTGGGCTACGTGCGTGCGTGGCTACATGCGTGCGTGTGTGTGCATCTGTGTGTGTTAGTGTTAGTTAGTGTTAGTGTTAGTGTGTGTGTGTGTGTGTGTGTGTGTGTGTGCGTGCGTGCGTGTGTGTGTGTGCGTGCGTGCGTGTGCGAGCGTGTGTGTGGCTACGTGCGTGCGCGCGCGTGTGTGTGTATGTGTGCGCGTGTGTGTGTGTGTGTGTGTGTGTGTGTGTGTGTGTGTGTGTGTGTGTAGGGCATCGCAGATACAAACCGTCTAGTCCCACTCTGGACCATAGCCTAGCTCATCAACCTTGTGGACGAGAAGGTTACAGAACATGCAGCCTGTCAACATTCGCAGCAAGCACCTGCTAGCTCACCACTCCCAGTCAACTAACGTTTCCACTGGAGGCTGGCTGAGGATGGCTCCGCCAACTACTGTGGAAGAAGAACGCTGTTAGAAGACACAACTTCCATCCGCGTTGGATGATCGTCACTGATGACGGACCCAGACATCCCTCTCGATGAGTCTGTCAGAAGCTTCCCCATTCAGCATCTCTTGGGGACTGAAGACTCATTCCCTGTGAGACGGACAGGTTGGACGCCTCTGACGCACACGGCTGCTTAATCCTGTAGGAGGCTTACTGGCTACTACCAAAGCTCTGTAGTCTGTACTGAGGCCCGGAAGCATGCACTAGGCCTAGAATGATGTCCACGGTGCTTCAGAATAACAAGATCCAGGTGCCCATTCCTCGGCTGTGCAAGATCTGGTATGGACCCTGGGAGGATGGCTGGAATCAGAATCCTTGGGAAATGTAGAAGAAAAATCCTGCAGGGAAAAGGAGGGGAGGGGCAGGACAGCTGTGTGCATAGTGTGCTTAATTCATGCAGAAGCCTTGCAGACCACAACAGATTTACACCATGCAGGGATCCAAAGGAAGTCCAGAGACTTCCAAGTGGCTGTACTGAAGGTAGTCTCGTGAGAATCCCACGATGTCCACCCCTGCAGGAGTTCGTCTGGACAGATCTCATCACGCACCGGAGAATAGATGCCAGATTTCCGAAAACGGGGACCTCTAGAGTGTATGAGAGCTCTGGACATGTGGAGGAGTATATAGCGACTAGTCCAGATCGAAAAAAAAGCAGGTTTCACGGAGCTAGAAATATGTTCTTTCTGATGGGGCAGGTTCCGAGAGACAACTCTTTCTAGATGGGCAGAACTTCGATCCGAGTGTGGCTTGGCGGGTGGGGCAAGCCCCCGGCCCAAAGAGCGGGGATGCCTCTTTCACCATGAGTAATTGAAGGCCAGTTCTCTGCCAGACTGGAGAAAGCGCATCGCCATAGTGTCGCGCTTAAAAATCTATGCAGGTGACAAATTTGACGCCCGCAAGTGACTGAACTCAAGTCATTTCAAAGCCAACAGTCTTTGAGGTAAGAAACTGTTAGCAAAATGCTAAAGTGCAGGTCGGCCTGAGCACTCTATAGTGTGTGCCTGATACTTCTTTTGGAATCGATGATACAGAGATCACCCCCACATTCTGGAGGGTTTAGAGGTTTGGATACTAACCAAGGAATGGCCTGTACGAGACAATCACCAGTGCCCAGTGCCCATGTAGGAAGAGTAAAGAGGCCACAGATGGACATGGGTGGCGGTCCGGTCCAGGTTGTTGGACCAGCGCTTTGCAACAGCATCTCCTCTTTTTTTCCTTCACCAGACGACGTCTCCCAGTGACTGGCTGGTGTGTCAAGGGTGGTAAGGCCTCGGTCAGTATCGACTCCTGAACCAGGACAGGTGCTTCCCTCAGGTAAGGTAACTCAGCCTCTCCAGACAGACGGGTCAGCCTGAACTGACAGAAAAAGAGAAACAACTGAGTGGAGTCCAGCGTGGTTGGTCCCTGACTGAAGTCCAGTGCAGCTCTCTGAACAAATCTTCCACGCTGAATGTTCAGTAGTGCCCCATGACTACCCAGCCGGCAGCACGACACTGCACCAAGTCCACTCTCCTGGTGTCTTCGACATTGTCTGGGTCCCAGACAGGTAATGTACATCTTGTGTGGAATGTACCAAGGTTTTGAGTGCTTTGGCGCTTCTTTTCAACCAGTTATACGATCTCTGTATCATTTTCTGTATATGTTTATATAGTTTCACCTTTCAACTTTCGGCGAAGAAAGTCAAGAGCCTTGCTCGCTATGTTTGTGACGTTGCTGAACAGGGTGCCCCAGCTAAGGTCACTGGACATTGTGGCTCTCAGGTACGTCTCCTTCACTGCTTGCAGGTTTGTGGTTGTGGAGTTCTGACTGCCACGTCGTTTTCATGGGTTGCAGCTTGCAAAACTGTGTAATACACATGCTGCCAAATGGGAAGGTCACAGCCAACGTCTCTGTTCAAAGGATTGTGTCTCCTTTTCGTGATTTCCACCACCTCATTCATATTACTCCTTGATGTGTAGAATATCAAGATGTTGGAAATGCTTCAAATTATCTTGCAGCCGAACTTCTTGCAGAGACCCCCCCCCCCCCCCCCACACACACACACACACACACACCTCCCCCTCCTTGCCCCATTTCCCTACCGAGATGTTAAAGAAGATTCTAGCATGTTCTTTCAATTTGATATCAATTACATACGAATTTTCACCAGCGTAAAACATTCATTACTGGCTCCAGATGAGATTCGGTAAACTACAGATAACTTTTTCTCCGAGAGTCCTTTGTGAACAAGACAGGCCGAAAGTATGTTGAATACCCTGTGCTATATTTTGCCTTAAAATCTGGAAGGGGTTCATTGGCCTTCCAGGCACACACCCCTCACATGTTACGATGGTGGTGCCACGAGATTTTCTTAAGCTCTTCTGCCCGAGCTTTAGTCCTGATCTTGGATGAGGTAGATTGTAAATCCAATCTTTGAAGCCATTTAAGTGTAGCGCGTGCTTGAATTCTTGTTCTCGGTCTTAAGCCGTAGCGCAGATCTGGGCACATGGAAGAGCGTTTGGACAACGAAACGTTTGTGCTCCAGGCTCCTTCTTTCGGATATTGATCTGTACAGGTGGGCTTCTGGCGGACAGGTATCCTGGCAGTCAGGATAAATGTGAAAACTGCCATGGTCTGTCCGCCGCAGAGGCTGTGAACTGTCAGAAGATTTTGGTAGTGTCATCATCGGAGACAGACATTCTGGCACTTAGGATGAAATGTCAACGCTCCCATAGCCTGTCAAAAGAAGCAGCAGTGAGCTGTCAGAGGATTTTGGTAGTGTCATCATCCCAAACGTTCACTGAAAAGTCCAGAATTGCAGGCAGTCCTTCGCCTGCTTCTGTTGTAAATTCGATGTGTGTATTGAGTGAGTTGAGACGGCCTGTGAACTGTTGTTCTGTTTGCTAGTCATGTTTTGGGGATGCGTCATCCATGTACCTGTGCAAAACCAATGGTGGGTGCGACCATACAGCGTTCTTTTCAATCTGTTCTCTGTAGACGTTCGCCACGAGCTGAAACTGGTGAACTCAAGGCTGCCCACTCTTCGCTCCTCCTGTTTTTTTTTTTTTCTTTTTAAAGGAATATAACAGCATACACAAAATCTGGAGAAAAAAAACTCTGACAAAATTATATCTTAAGGCAGTGTACAACTCTTCATCGAAGAAGACAGACAACTAGGACACAAATCATACATGACCTGGAAGTCAAGCAATGGATCTCATTCTTGAACAAAGACATTGGCCATGAACTGCCCCAGCGTTCACTAAACAGCGCTCACATCTGGTCAGACCTTCCAGGTATGAGCCCCTGTTACCAGGCCACCTGATGATGTTCTCCTGATAGGACTGCAGGCTAGTGAATGGCAATGGATTTCTTTCGGCAGCAAATGCTTACGTAGGTTCTTCACATCCCAAGGGGCATGGGGCCATTGACGACAGCTCTCCAGCGAACATGACCCTTCCTACCTCTGTCCAGTTGTCTCCCTCCCTCCTCAGCCTCTCTTCGCCAGCTGTCTCTGGGTTGTCCATCCTTCCTTCTCAGAGCCTGACAGATGGAGTTAGATACTGGCCTTTTCAGTCTGTCCGGACTTCTGTGCCACCTCAGTGGTCTTTGCATCCATGCTGCTCATGCTGACTCTCCTTGTCCACAGCCACAGTCCGGCCCCACCCGCCACCGCAATCCACAGAGAACAATCTATGTTAAGTCATCATGAGGTAAACCACCAGAGAGGAAACGCTGCGCTGCTGCCGAGCCACTTCGGTGGTGTTCAGTGGAGCCTGCTCTGATATAAGACTCGCAGGACACCACCTACTAAGTCTCCTACTGATGAAAATAATTGAATACTTGTGTAGCGGCGTGAGTGAGCTCTCCCTCTGGAGGGCGCCACCATGTCCGTCCAACGACAGCCCCCATGAATTTGCCGATACCGGTGACCCCGACGGAACCAAACCAAGACCACAGACGAGGAGAGGACATCGAAACTGAGGTCACTATGAGAGCGGGGCATGAAGGGCCACAGAGTTTGAGACTTTTTGTTTACTGCTGATCTATGAGGATGATGAAGATGATGCTACGGATTTCCATTCCGGTCTGAACTGCATGACTGTACTCTATGCTTATTTTCAAAATACATTCTGCTTAAACCAGACCAAGAGATACAAACATCTGCAATGTTGGTCAGAAAAATACTCACAGAGACGCATCCATTAAGTGGATGAAACTCCACTGTATGGTCCTAGTCTTGCCAATTTTGAGTCCATAGCAAACTGTGCTCTGGGTAGGAGCCGGTTGGGTGCAAAAAATCACACAAATAAATGGATCCGATGGGTTGGAACTGACAACCTCCCAGCTGGGAGTCTGCGATGTTTAACCACTTCGCCATGGCGGCTGATGGTTGCTGGCTTCTGTAGAGTGTGTCCTATTCAGCGTCACTTCGTCCTCAGGATCTATGTGTTGAATAGCTCGTGTCCTGCTCTTTGCCGCAATTCCTCACTGCTGACTTTGTCTACCCACACGCTCCTCAGACAGGTATTACAGGTCTGCATTTTCTACCACATCACTTTGGTTCCTCTGGGTCTGTCGACTATACTGATCAGGTCTGATACTGGAACCGATGATGCTGTGATTAAGCTGATTTCTCTGTGGGTAAAAAAATCTTTTTCCATATTTACATGGCAGAATCATTCCCTGCAGGTAAAATATTTATTCCATGTTTAAATGACAGAATCATTTTCCTTTGGTTAAAACCTTTTCCATATCAATTTACATGACAGAACCATTCTTTGTGGGTGAAATTCTTTTCCGTAGTTACACACAACAAAATCATTCTCTGCAGGTAAAAATGTTTTCCATATTTACACGACTGAACCATTATTTGAAAGCAAAAAAAAATTCCCACATAAACACGACTGAATCATTCTTTACAGATAAAAAACCTTTATTTACCTGAAGATTTATCT
Source organism: Conus betulinus (assembly GCA_016801955.1). NCBI lineage: Eukaryota > Metazoa > Mollusca > Gastropoda > Neogastropoda > Conidae > Conus > Conus betulinus. The sequence continues at coordinate 31,707 of JADBJO010005000.1, forward strand.
TCTAAAAGCCTTTTCCACATTTGCCTGACAGAATCATTCCCTGCAGGCAAAACCATTCCCATATCTATACAACAGAATCAGATTACAATTTCCTTTTACTGACAGCTTTTTTTTTTCTTTTGTCTGTTTGATTAAGTATGAGTGAAAAATAGTCAACAAACGTTCAAAATGCAATCTCTCTAGAAAGAAGCACGTCAATATGAACAAAGATAGGTTTCAGGTTGGGTTTTGTTTTTTTTTGTGTTTTTTTTTTTGGCTAGAAAGCATAACAGTTGACAAGATCATACCAAACTTTCAGACCTTTTCTTCACAATAATCATAGAGCAGCTGACCATACAAATCCTTTTTTTCAAAACTGTAAGCACTTGGGGCAAGAAGTCATGGCCCATAAAAATCAACAATACACAACTACATACATACATTCACTCACTTTGCAACATGCCGACAAATACACTAGTCCTTAGGTTTAATTTGACTACGTCATATTGAGGATACAAGGCAATTCCCTTCATTAAAAAGTGAGAGGGAAAAATAGCAAATCAAAAAAGTGCTGCATGGGGCAAACAGTTACAGCAGAACAGACTGGTGGAAGTCTATACAGTGTGTACAGCTTCACTACCAACCTCTGTACAGTGTGTACAGCTTAACTACCAACCTCTGTACAGTGTGTACAGCTTAATTACCAACCTGTGTACAGTACACTGTGTACTGTTTCTCTACAAACCTCTGTAGGTATGAACAGCTTCACTAACAACCTCTGTACAGTGTGTACAGCTTCACTACCAACCTCTGTACAGTGTGTACAGCTTCACTACCAACCTCTGTACAGTGTGTACAGCTTCACTACCAACCTCTGTACAGTGTGTACAGCTTCACTACCAACCTCTGTACAGTGTGTACAGTGTGTACAGCTTCACTACCAACCTCTGTACAGTGTGTACAGCTTCACTATCAACCTCTGTACGGTGTGTACTGTTTCACACTATAACCTCTGTACAGCGTGTATTGTTTGTTTCACTATGAATCTGTACAGTGTGTAGCGTTTCACTACCAGGCTCTGCATACTGTGTTCTGTTTCACTACAAACCTATCAGATGACAACAGATAAAGGAGGCTGGCATGTTATGAATGCGACAGGAGACACAAAAGGTTTACAGATATTTTTGCTACATGAAATGAAAGTCGTGTGGACCTTGAAGGCAGAAAGACAGCACATGACAGTAGAGCCAAACGTAAGGCAGAACCAAGGAGAGTTAGAGAAAAGAGGAAATTACTAACACAGAATTTCCAGTAGGCTAGGAGTCAATTCAGACTGTAAGAGCCCCTGACATTCCCATGGAAACAAACTTGCTGACTTCCAAACGCTAACACAACATGACATTGACAGAAAGTATCCACAGAAGGGTAATTAGACTGACTGTCACAATTTGGTCTTTCTGACAGTTCAAACGCAATGGTTAAAAACAACAAAAACATGCACATAAAACACAAAAATAGATAAAAAAAAACAAAAACAAACAAACAACTGATTGTTCAAACAATATCACGAAAACAACCAGGGCTTTAAAACAACATTAAAACATGGTCTGTTATTACAATATTAAAAAAATACATGCCATTTTTAAAACAATAACAACATAATGTTACACAAGGTGTGACAGTTATAGAGACATTAAAAAAAGAAGCATCACAATTGTGAACATTTTTATTTCAAGATTTAACACAGCTTATCCTACAAATATGAACATGGTAAAACAAAAATAAAAACAAACGATCAAAAAACCAGAACCACCTTCATGGAATCTTGAAACACCATCATTAAGATTTTGATCATTGCCATCGTAAAGAGAACAGCATTTACACTCCAAAAAGTAATTACCATACCTGTCAGTTTTTAACAATATGCAAACATTCCTTGCAACATTTATGACAGAAACATACAAAATGGAAGGAATCCAAGACACGTGTCATTCACACCCTTACAGTACTTCTTAACAATGAAGGAATCGGTGCATTTGAGTTAGTTACCTTAGGATTCTTGGATTTATTCTACTCCAGTGTACAAGAGAGTTATAACCCCCTCCCCCCTTAAAAAAAAAGGACAGAGGGAGGGTGGAGGCGAGGGTGCTGCATGATTCAAATGGTCAGGCAGCGGTAACAACGATAAAAACTGGTTCTCAAAACTTTTCTGGGCCTGAAAACTGTTTCTCTACTTTTTCCAGGCCAAAAAGTACAGGGGGGAAGGGGTGGAGGGGGGTGTGGGGGGTTGGAGAGGGGGTGAGCGACAGGTGGGGAGAGCTGGGAGGGGGGGGGGAGGGGAAGAGAAAGCTTTATCCAGACAACACCACCTGCTATTTTCTTGATTTAAAAAAAAAAAAAAATTAGTTCTTGATTCGTTGATCGGCACAGTCATCGAGCCAAAACTTGAAAGCAGATCGTCAGTTATCAGCGACCCTCACTCAAAGGCGATTTTCAGATTTTTTTCTTTTATTTCTGGTTCCCATTATCTTTAATCCACAAATCACAGCAACAAAGATGGGAGCAAGCAGTGACTAGCATGGCGTATCGCGGGCAGGAAGGTTACAGGTTCAGAACATCAGAGCCATTTCTGTGTGGTATGTTTTCCTTCTGACGGGTCACAACTCAGAACTGGTTTGCCACGGGCACAGCTGGGGAGGCTGAAGCCATGCAGTTGCAATTTTCAGATTTCTTTCGGGACAGATTTCCTCCCTAAAAAAAAAAAAACAAAAAAACCTCTAGAGCCAGAAAACCCAGACAGAACTCCCCCCCCCCAGTTTGACTGAACTGTCTGACTGCTGGGCCTGACAGGCGACTATCAGATTTTTTAGAGGGCGGATTTCTCGCCCGAGCCTGAAAACTGGCACCCCCAACTTATGCAGCTATAAAAGTATACTATGAATGAAAAGCCAATCAAATAGTAATCCAGAAATATCCCTCTTACAACCTTGTTTCCTTGTGAAAACAAAGAAATGGACAGAACAGACGAACAGACCTTTCGTAAGGTCAGGTAACAAATCAAGGTAAACACAATGCCAAAAAGTGCGGGAGAATTTTTCCTACGCCTGTACTGAACAGCACTAATGTCACCTGGGCTGGAAGGCAATTCTAACCTTTTTTTTCTTTTTTTTTTTTTTTTTTTTTTTTTTTTCCCTCATAGGCTGGACTTACAGCCTATACCTAAAAAAAAAAAAAAAAAAAAACCCACTCCAACCTTTATTTTAATCAAAAAACAGTATCAGGACATGTCCAGATTTCAATGGTAATAAACTTTGCATCATTTGTTTGATGCCATCACTGCAAAATGCTGGGAGATTGTGCTGTCCTACCTGGGGATATTTTACATAAACCTGGAGTCAGTCTGTGGAGCTGTTTTCCATGAATCTGCTGCTGTAGCTGGCACCACTTTCAATACAGAGGGTGTCAGTCTGTCACCGTTTTCAATGAAGATGGTCATCTGTCTGTCAAATTTGGAACTTTTCCCTGAACCTGGAGCTGGTCCAATGGGATCACTGGCCATTTTCTGTGATCACAGTATAAAGATCCCCCCCCCCCCCCCCCCCCCCCCCCCCCCCCCCCCCCCCCCCCCCCCCCCCCCCCCCCCCCCCCCCTGCATACGCAGGCTGATACTCCTGCAGACACTCCCTGAAAAGACAGGCAAGGATTAATCCCATCTACCCAACAAAGGGAGTGGAGTTTTTGTGTGTACGACCGTTTTTTATCCCGCCATTGAGGCAGCCATACTCCATCTCCGGGGAAGGTGCATGCTATGTGTAATGTGTCATCCACACCAACGGCCAAACTGGCCTTCTCTTCTGAAAGTTGGTGATGGGATTTTACGTGTGTGCAAGATGTTATGTGTGCGTTCACACATGGAACCTCGGTTTATGGTCTCATTTAAAGGACTGTATGGGGAATGGAGTCAGAACCAATGTTAACTCTGAGGGAAAAATCCCCCTGTACCAAAACGGCCCAGTGGACATTCGAACCCGCAACCCCAGGATCACCAAGATTACAAGTCTGACGCTCTACCACTGAACTATTCTGGCCCTCTTCAAAGAGAATGGAAGAAAAGGGAGATGATGAATGTGAGAGATAACAGAGACAAGTAAGGATGGTAGGTTTTCAGTTCTTGTACAATACACTGCACTGAATGTCGGTAACCAATGAAGCTTAACACTCAGAAAAAAGCATTCTCTCTCTCTCTCTCTCTCTCTCTCTCTCTCTCACACTCAATCACTCTCACTCACTCACACACACACACACACACACACACACACACACACACACACACACACACACATCAAAAAAATAAATCGTGACATTTCAGTTCATGACCATCACACAATAATGAAATTTTACATTAGTTTACACACACATAATAAACAGACAGCTAGGAGGAAAAAAGTGATAAATATTATACTTTGGTGAACAGATATAAACAAACCCAGTTACATAGCACATAATGCTTCTTGTTTTTTTTCGTAATGAGCATAAAAACACACTCACAAAATAAAAAACTATTCATCAAAATTGCCTTTCATGGCCTATGCCTTGTAAATGGATATATATCACAAATCTGGACATTGAGCTGAAAAAGTTAAGTACCTGAGTCCCATAATCATTCTACGAAAATATGCAGATGATAAAAACCAGTACGTTTTTCAACTCAAAGATGTATATAAACACATGAAGCACAAATTCTTGTAATGAAAGAACTGAATCATCCAGCAAAGAGAATCAATCGATAATCACAAAACATTGGGCTGACTCTGAAAACACAGGACCCTGCAAACTCTATGTGATCTCACGACCACAAAGGAAATCTTTCAAATAAATGATGAAAAAAATCACAAAACAAACAGTGAAGCATTACAAATAAAAATGCCTGTCAATCATTCCATGCCAAAACGAAGATTCTTCACCGTCCGACAAAAAATGAGGACTTGGACAAATATGGTGACATGTGTATTTAGCTAAATGATTGTTTATTTGAAAAAGAATAAATCCATCCTCCACCCCTCTCAAACATTGTGCACTTCTTGGCTCTGTTTCTTTGCATGTGTATACGTACATACACACACACACACACACACACAGAGATAGATAGATAGATAGATAGATAGATAGATAGATGGATAGATGGATAGATGGACAGATTGAGATTGATTGATAGATAGATAGACATACATACAGATCTATATAGATAGATAGATGGATAGACAGATAGATAGATAGATAGATAGATAGACAGACATAGACAGACAGATAGATAGATAGATAGATAGATAGATAGATAGATAGATAGATAGATAAATAGATAAATAGATAGATATAAATCAACAGTGCTTAGTCCTTCAGGAAAGCAGGACACTGCACTATACAACCACATACAGATGTATGCCACTGACACTTTAATTATGCAGAAAATTCATATGAACTGTACTATATACTACTGTCACCATGGTAGCTCTTTTCCAAGCTTTTGCCAAATATGTTCAGCCGAATATTCGTATGGACCCCTTCTTTTTCTTAAACTTATATAGCAAAAGTTCAATAATTTCAAAAACCGTTTAGTTTGGGAGAGGCTGCCTTCTAGCTTACATTCATATTTAATGATAACGCTTTCCTAAAATTATAATAATGAATTGAAAACGCAACCAATATCAACTGTCAAATCAAAACTCTGAAGTACAAGTCACTGCCAGGTCTACATTTTGGGTGTTAACACATTTCTCTCTTACCAAATTAACAAACACCTTGAACGTTTTTGTCCATTATGTCTTGATTGGTGGTCTGTGTATTATTGTGATCTGCAATCAATTTTGAATAAATCAGCATTTTTGTTTTGTTTTTGTTATTGTTGTAAGAACAGTATTCAAACTGTTTCTCAAGTCTTTGACTGACCTATATATCTTTCTCTCTACTCATTTTTCCCTGTAACGAATTTCCTTTTCAAAATAAACTTAAAGCATACCAGAAACAGAGACAAAAAGTCTCGACTGCAATTTGCACATTTCAAAACATACAATCATTGATCAAATTTCAGTATTATGGAGAGTGCATGTAACTGTTTTGTAAGTGCATGTAATTCATAATAGATCATGCAATTAAATGTTTTATAAGTGCCCCAGTGATAGATCTTTGGTAAATGTATGGTAAATGTTCAGATATAGAGCATGTACTGATGAGAAATAGGGTGGGGGGGGGTGGGGGGGATGGCAAAACAATAAGATCAATACATTTTTGTCAACAATCACACACACATGAGGAAGTGAAAACATGGAATACATAATAAACATGGATTATATTGGCGAATACTGAAATCGGTCGGAGAAGTTCGAGCATATGTCAGAAGGGGGTAGGAGGTAGGTAGGGGGTGGGGGTGTGAGTGGAGGGGGGGCCGTGCTCTTGACAGGAAGTTTGTTCCTTCTCTCCCTTTCTTGTGTGTGGGCGTTGGCAGGTAACGAGTGAGTCTTGTGTGCAGCCATACCGCCCCTGCGCTGACTCCAGCCCCCAAGTCATTTCACTGACCTTTAAATGCACACCAGAATGACGGGCTGGAAGGCAGGAGACTGCATATCCCAGCATCATCTTTTCTTCCCCTTATCTGCTCGGCTGACTGCAGGAGACACGACCATCTATGGTGCATTTGATGAACCGACAAAAATTTGAGCCCGCAACGTGAGAGGGAGACTACCCTTGCTCCTCATGAAGAATTCGCATATTTCAAAACACACAGTCAAGGATCGAGTTTCAGTATTACGGAGAGTGCATGGAATTGTTTCGTAAGTGCATGGAATTCGTAAGGGAGCCAAAGTTCAAGGTTGGAGGAAGTCCCCCCCCCCCCCCCCCACTTCTTTCTTACCCAGCCAACACCGTTTCCTGGAGACTTCAACATGTTAGAATAGAAAACCTTGCCAGTTATTGCAGCCAATGGCTTTTGAGCGCGAAAAGTCAGAAGATAAAAACTTTTCCTTTATACTCCCCAAATGGGTAAATTTGGAGAGAGAGAGAGAGAGAGAGAGAGAGAGAGAGACAGAGAGAGAGAGACTGAGAGAGAGAGAGAGAGAGAGAGAGAGAGAGACAGACAGACAGACAGAGAGAGAGACAGAGACAGAGAGAGAGACAGAGAGACAGAGACAGAGACAGATGATAAAACATGGCCCCCACATGTTCATAACGTTCATCGAACAGGGAATGAAGGAGAGACACCCCCCAAACTTTGTCTCACAGCGTAAGATGTCCAAGGTCCAGTCGCCATTCTTCAGACTGCAGCGGTCATCTGGATTTGTTTGGCTGGTGGAGGTGCTTCCTGACGGACCAGGTAGTCGGTCAGGTTGACCTTCAGCCCAGCCAGGCTGGACAGATAGGCCTGCTTCCGCTCATCCTCCTCCCTCTCTCGCCCTGCACACACACAGCAGCGAGTTAGGAACTGCTACAAGACAACAGAATGCTTACTAATACACACACACAGTGGTGAGTTAGGAACTGCTACAAGACAACAGAATGCTTACTAATACACACACACACAGTGGTGAGTTAGGAACTGCCACAAGACAACAGAATGCTAATACACACACACACAGTGGTGAGTTAGGGAGCTGCCACAAGACACAGAATGCTTACATATGCACACACACAGCAGCGAGTTAGGAACTGCCACAAGACAACAGAATGCTTACATATGTACACACACACACACACACACACACACACACACACACACACATATATATAGAGAGAGAAAGAGTGCGGGGGGGGGGGGGGGGGGGGGGGGGGGCCAGAGGGAGAGAGACCAAGAGATCATAGACTGAGAGAGACAAAGAGAGACAGAGAGAGAGACTGACACAGACAGAGAGAAGAGAGAGAGACAGTAAAACAGAGAGATAAAGGACAGAGAGACAATGAGAGAGAGAGAGACAGAGAGATCATAGACAGAGAGAGAGAGAAAGGGGCGAGTGAGACACAGAGACAGAGAGAGACTGAGAGAGAGTGAGAGACAGAGAGAAAGGGGAGAGAGGGAGAGAGAGAGAGAGAGAGAGAGAGAGAGAGAGATGAAGAAAGAGAGACAGAGATATCAGAGACAGAGACAGAGAAAAGAGAGTGAGAGGCAGAGACAGAGAGAGACACAGAGAGACACCGAGAGAAAGGAGACAGACAGAGACAAAGAGAGACAGAGACAGAGATATCATAGAGTGAGAGAAAAGAGAGAGTGAGAGACTGAGAGAGAGAAAGAGACAAAGAGACTTACCAAGACTTGAAGCTATCGCTAGGTACAGTGTGGTTAATCATTTGTCATCCGATAGGATATGCTTATATGGTCAAAAATTATTGTAAGTATTGTCATAGGTTTATATCCTGAAATTAAGCGACAGAATTGCTGGGAGGAGGGTGGGGACAGGGTAGGAGGGGAGGGTGGGGGGGGGGGGGGGGGGGGGGGTGCATGAGCTGATCTTCGGTTTACTTCTGACAATGCCTCAAAAATGTGTGTGGCTAACTAAGCATTTTGACACCTGTTCTTACCACTGACAGCACTGAAGTCTACCTCATTAGTTCCAGCCTCACTGAAGTCTACCTCCTTAGTTCCAGCTTCACTGAAGTCTACCTCATTAGTTCCAGCCTCACTGAAGTCTACCTCATTAGTTCCAGCCTCACTGAGTCTACCTCATTAGTTCCAGCCTCACTGAAGTCTACCTCATTAGTTCCAGCCTCACTGAATTCTACCTCATTAGTTCCAGCCTCACTAAATCCTACCACCTTAGTTCAGCCTCTCTGAATTCTACCTCATTAGTTCCAGCCTCACTGACGTCTACCTCCTTAGTTCCAGCTTCCCTGAATTCTACCTCCTTAGTTCCAGCCTCTCTGAAGTCTACCTCCTTAGTTCCAACCTCACTGAATTCTACCTCCTTAGTTCCAACCTCACTGAATTCTACCTCCTTAGTTCCAACCTCACTGAATTCTACCTCCTTAGTTCCAGTCTCACTGAAGTCTACCTCCTTAGTTCCAACCTCACTGAATTCTACCTCCTTAGTTCCAACCTCACTGAATTCTACCTCCTTAGTTCCAACCTCACTGAATTCTACCTCCTTAGTTCCAGTCTCACTGAAGTCTACCTTCTTAGTTCCAGCCTCACTGAAGTCTACCTCCTTAGTTCGAACCTCACTGAAGTCTACCTCCTTAGTTTCAGCCTCAATGGCCGAGTTCATCTGAGAGCTGCATTTAAGAAAGTGGGACAGGCTGGGAAAATTTTTTTTTTTTACAGATATTGGTCTTGTAAAACGACATTTATGTTATGGGTTGTATATGTTTCATGTTGTGGGTTGTACACACGCTTGTATATATGCACAGAGATTACGATGGTTCCCTTATGCAGCTAGTGAAAGGGTCTTCATATCTACATTTTCTCATTTTCATGTTCCCATTTTCTTCATCTTCATCCCCCCCCCCCCCCCCCCCCCCCCTTTTTTTTTTCTTTTTAGTTCAATGTTTTGCCAAGTCATTACTATAGGGATGGAATAATTGTTAGCCTGCACTTGTTTTCCCGCATACTTAATTGTTCAGCATTATAATGTTTGGTCAATCAGTGGGAGATTGCATCTCTTAACAGATCCAAGTAAAGGTTGTTCTGCACAATTCTTAGCCGCTGATAATGCTTGGGTTACTGAACAGCAGAGCTGACCACTCAGCCTGTACCAATCTTTTGATCTCCCTTGCATCCTTGAATGGATCCTCAAGCATAGGCTCAAAGATTGTCCCCTACATTTTATACTGTTTGCATAATGTTTTTAGTTTTTCAGCAACCTTTTCCCCTCTCCACACTTGCAATTTGTTTCATTTTACTACCCTTCACTGGCTGCTTTGGGGGTGCTGTTGTATTCTTGTTTGAACCCTTAGTTAGTGGTGGGAACACCACAGAATTACGGACAAGAGCACAGACACAATTGGCCGTGTGTCTCCCTGATGAATCCCATCCAACAAACAAAAGGTCTAAAAGCAGGTAATACAAACAGATCTGCCTTCAAGAGGGATTATGATAGTTCCCTCATGATGCAACTAGTAAAAGGGTCTTCATATTTATGATATATTTGCTTAATGTCATGTTCCCATTTTTTTTCACCTTCAACTTCCCCCCTTTCCTTTTCTTTCCTTTAAGTTCAAATCTTTGCCAAGTCATTACTATAATGATGAAAGAATTCTTAGCCTGCACTTGCTTTTCCCCCACTACTTAATTGTTCAGCATTACACACACATGTATACACACACACACACACACACACACACACTCACTGGTGTTATTATAACAGTACAACAAGAATAACAATCAAGTATGCATATGTGATCACATAACAAAAAAAAAAAACATGTAAAAAAAAAAAAAGACTTGCATGTAATGATGTTTGACCCACAGATAAGGTGTGAGAAGTGTAAATACTGAGTGTCACCTGCTCACACTTTTTCATTTTGTTTAAACATGGAGCCATGGTATATTTTATCAGATGGCTGCACACACTGGAAATACCTTTCACAACGATGGGAAAACAACGCGGCACTCTTGATTACCCGCCGTTATTCTATAAGGTGGTCTATCATCCTCTGGAGTTTCACTTTCTATGTCCGATCATTCACCTTTGTGTCCATGGTCCCCATCACACACAATGATTCAATCCTTCTTCATACACTGGAGAAGGATGGGTTGGCGCGCCATCAGCTTTGACTGAAATCAATGCACTGAAGGAACTGTGTCAATGGCTGTCACACTGCATCCATTTATCTGCTGCGGAGATCATCATGACACAGTCAACGAACATCTTGTATCAGATCCTCTTCATCTTATCCATTTATCTGCACGGAGATCATCACAACACAGTCAACGAACATCCTGAGTCAGATCCTCTTCATCTTATCCATTTCTCTGCACGGAGATCATCATAACACAGTCAACGAACATCTTGTATCAGATTCTCTTCATCTTATCCATTGCAATCATCTTCGCTGTCCGAACAAGCAACAATTGGAACATTTACTGACGCAGCTTCACCTTTTTTTTTTTTTAAAGCTAAATAAGGTGCAGTAGTATGATATTTTTGCTTCAAGCTTATGAAAAGAACAGAGAATTCCAAGTGTCACAGGTCCTTTAACCATCTTAGAATGCAAATGGGTGGACACGATACAACAGCACTTTGGGCTGGTCAGTCCCTTTGAGGAAAGTGACAACACTGGCAGACGGTGAAGAGTTCAGGGAATCGCACAGTGATATCAGGAAGGTTGCCCCAGAAGCTTCAAGATACGGTGCACACCAGGATTTATTTTGGCATGTGGCCACAAAACACACACACACACACACACACACACACACACTGTCCCTACTGACCTTGTTTGGCAGTGGTATCTAGGGACCTGAGTTCCATTCTCTGGGCGTGTTTGCAGCTCACTCAGGTAGAGCTCCTGCTCCTGCTTCATCTTTTCCAGATCATGCTGATGTTGCTGCTTGGCTTGCACCATTTTGTTTTCTGTAACCAAGGAAAAATGGAGAAAAATTTTTTAAAAAAAAGAAAAGAAAAGAAAAAGTCCTCAAACAGCTATACTTATTGAAATTGCTTCCCTTCGAATAACTTACATTTCCCAAGTTCTTACTATTAATTTTTTTTTTTTTTTTTTTTCCCAAACTTGATGAACATACAAAACTGAGAATCAATGAGATATGGACAAGCAAAGCCAGAAAGAAAATATTCAGCAAAAAAGGAACACTTGTCGTACATCAAGGTTTTTACCAATGTCATTGCTGCAGGAAATCCCAAAACACAGAATGCAAACTTATTGAAGAGCAGATCATGCCTGGTCAAAAACCAAACGTTTCTCATGGAACAGGCAGCATTGCCACTCACTCAGAGACACAATTCCTGGCATCACCATGAACCAAAATTTCTTAAGACATGCTTGTAAACAGTGCCTTTCTAGATGGACCAACAAATCCATGAACAATTAACCGAGATAAAAGGAGTACCACAAAATCACCCGTAAACGATTGTTTGTGAAAAGGCTAACCTCAAAACACCTGAAACAAGTGACCAGCTTGTGATGTTCAACTCAGAAAGTGAAATACGTGTCTCAGAAAGTAGGAAAGATTTCCAAGCGGAGAATACCGGTGAGCAGAAATGTATGACAACTAAAGGCTGACTGAAAGCATCACGAAACAGCAGAACTTTCTTTGATGCACAAGCGCAGAACAGAAATCAGTTATAATGATCATGAGCATGATCATCAAAAACATCCTCCTCTCGACCACTCCACAGATGTCTTTCCACATTTTCACCGAATATACCTTCCAGACATCAGTCTAAACTCACCCAGTCCTCCCAACCAGCATTATTCGGGGCTCATCTTTTTGCTACATGAATCCCCCCTTGGAGCAGCAGTGCTGCCTTGACTGTTCTCCAAGCATGCGCAGGGAGGTTGGAGCCGACTCATGTGAGGCCCACAGATGCTGTTGTGGCTCAGCCATTCATCTTCATCAATGTGGCATCCGGCCATTGCGGACACAAAACGTGCTGGGGGGAGATGCTGGCCTGTCTCCTCTGGTCCCTGGACCACACTGCAAATGGTGGTGTGGCAGGAAGAGCTGGGACAAAGCTGGTGGACCATCCCACAGGTTGACATGAGAGTGGAGTTCAAACATTTCATGCCTCACAGGGCTGGACCAGTTCTCGCACAAGCTACAAGATGTGAATGGAAGACAAGCAGTATAGGTGACGCAGGTCCCCAGCAAATCAAGGATAAGGTAGCGCTTTCAACACACGGGTTGATTCCAAGATGTCCTTGGAGACGCACGCAGAAATCCAAGTCTTTGGCACCGTCCATGTTGTTTCCTGCTCTGTAGACAGTGTAGCGCTAATCTCTTGATTTCTGCATTGCTGAACCATCCGTTTTCTTTCCTTCTGATTGCAAAGCAGTTTCGTTGCTGGTTTCTTTCCTCATCACTCTCTTTTTTTTTTTTCCTTCTTTTTTCCTTGTCTCTTTTTTTCTTTCTTTTTTGTTTTGCTTTTGCCAGTTGGCTTGATGTGAATTTGCCATACTCTCCTGAACTAAAAGAAAAGTTGACATGAGGGTTAAGAAACAAACAAAATCCACCAACTCACTCTGGCCAGCCCGGGCTTCTTCAGAAGACAGGCGGAGCTGTATCAATTTCTGTCTCATGGTTTCCATTTCTCCGTCCAGGCGCAGCTGGGTGCGTGACTCGATGGCCTTATTTTGCATGTCCTGACAACACACACACACACACACACACACACACACACACACACACACACGCACGCATGCAAACACACACATATTAACATTCCTTCCATCTATCTGTCTGCCTGCCTGCTTGCTGTCTGTCTGTCGGCTGCTTTGCTTAGAGTGACCTAGATTTCGACTGGGATGAGGTTCAAGGTATGATGAGCAACGATTCGGAACAAAGTTCTGAAGAAGAAGATTTTTTTTTTCCCCCCGAGTAAATGGCTCTCATGTGACATTCTTCAAACTTACGATAAAGCAACATATATATTCGTAGGAATTTTAAAAATTATTTTCATTTCATTCTTTCCTTTCCTCTCTTTTAAATTATTTTTTTTTAATTGAGTAACCATGTTCAAATTACGGAGTTACCTATCTTGCCGATGGTTTTCGGTGTGTACTAAAGCTCGGATAAGTGCATACTGAAGAGGGTTAAGCATGGCCAGATTTTCTTGGAAAAAGAAAGTCTCACCATGATACTGGAAAACTTGTCAAGCACTTGTAGACTGAAATTAGGACCTATCTTTTAACAGGATCAAATTCTGGGGATGCACCGACACTGGAAGAAAATGCAATCGCAAAAGAAGATGAGTTTGCCCTAAGCTCTCACACTGTAAAATCATCAATGGACGTCAATGTTGTGTGAAGCTATGAAACGGATTTCCTGTATGGTTTCCTTCATCATGAAATCTGTTCATTCTACACTCTTTGAAAAACAAAGGAGACAAAGAAGAAGAAAGCAAGGAAGTTGGGGTACGACAATGAAATGCTGTGCTGTATATCAAGCATTTATTTCCGTATCCTTCCTTTCGAACATGATCATCTTCAAGGCAGTACACAACGTAAAACATCAGACCAATGCACTTCTTTTCACGTATGTCTGCTTGAAACAATAGAGGATGTTTGGCGCTGTGACCTGGAACAAACCATGGGAGCAAACTCAGAGAGAAAGAGGCGATGGCAATGGTCTGGAAGATGTCTGCCTTCACTGATTTCTATCTGGTTACCACTTAAGGAGTTTTTATCCACAACGAGAGAGTTCAAGGGGCATTTCACTGGTGTTTCCAATCTTTTAAAACAAAGAGCAAAAACCCAAAGAAATTAGCATGGGGTGTAGCAAATGAAACAGGTGCTATTGGTGAATCAGGCTTTTCCCTTCCACTGAAGTTACCCCCATTTTAGGGAAACCGGTTGGGTGGAGGTGGGGGTTAGGGTTGGTGAGCAACAGGGGCTCTACAGACATATTCCCCTTCTGCCCCCCCACCCTTCAACAAACATAAATCATTTTAGTTCAATGCTGCTTGCACTTTCAGATCAGCTGGTACATGTCAATAAAAGGCACTTGCACTTTCAAATCAGGTGGTACATGTCAATAAAAGGCAATTGCACTTTCAAATCAGCTGGTACATGTCAATAAAAGGCACTCGCACTTTCAAATCAGCTGGTACATGTCCATTAAAGGCACACACACAAAAAAGATAAAGGAACCCCCAAATCACAGATTTAGGGGGAGACATTAGGGTAAGTTCACCCCCACTCATTCTGTGCACCTGTTACATTTCCATGAGTGCCAGCAGACTGGGTACCGTGCCCTGCTGCAGGGGCTTGGCTGGAGTTATGGGCCTTTCGTTTTCATTTCCCTGAGGGAGGATGAGAGTTACTGTTCTTGATTACTGTCCACCTTTTTTTTTTTTGGTTGGGGAGGGGGAGGGAAGAGGGGGTCCCATCTACCCTGCATCTGATCGCTGGCATGGTAACCGCGGTAGACGACCTTCTCCACCTGTACGCCCACCCTCAGCATGCGCTGCTGAAGCTGAGGATAGGTGTCCATCTCACTCAGCTTGCTGGTCTCCTCCACAAACTCTGCATAGCTGGACACCAGGAAAGATCCACAATCAAAGATTTCAGAAGAACGAACGAAAAAAAATCTATCTATACAAGAATGAAAAAGATACTGAGCAAATAATGGCAAAATACACACACAGCAGTCAACTGAGAAACAACATGCTGAATTAACATCAAAAAACATATGTTAAGTTCAACATAAAAAAAAAAACGCACAGAAATGTACAAACACACATAAAAACTTTCCAAGAAAAGGACCCTCCCAATCTTCATCCAGCCTCTCCGCCCCAGCCCCCTTTTCTCCCCCCACCCCCCCCCCCCCCCCCCCATATCCTCCCCTAAAAGAAAGGATACACAACATTTTGCATAGATCATTTAAAAATAAATCATATTCATAACTAATTGTACGTTCACTTGCATATACACGCACATGCATCTATGCTCTTTGGATGGATACACATAATATTGAACTGTGCTGGTATATATCTGTGTATGTACATGGGTGTGCTTTTATGTATACATACAAACACACACACACACACACACACACACACACACACACACACACACACACACAGCTCACCTTAGTTTACTGGTGAATGAAATGACATCAGCACAAAGGGCACTGCAAAAAAGAAAAAAAAAAGTTCTGCAACTAGATCTGACTTTTTTACCAGCCGCCGTGGCGAAGTGGTTAGCGTCGCGGACTCCTGGCTGGGAGGTCGTGGGTTCGAATCCCATCAGAAGTCATGTGGGTTTTTCAGCCCCGACCAGCTCCTACCCAGAGTTGAGTTTGCTGCGGGCTCAGTTGGGAAGACTGGGACCACACAGTCGAGTTTCATCCACTTGGTGGATGCGTTTCTGAGAGTGTTGCTCAAAGTTCCTGACCAACACTGCAGGTGTCTGTGTCTCTCGGGCCTGGTTGACGCCGGGATATATATGAAAGGAGGCGTAGAGTGCAGCCCAGTCATGTGGTCTCAGACCGAAATGGAAATCCGTAGCATCATCTTAATCATCCTCATTCTCATCGATCAGCATTAAAAAAAAAGTCTCAAATTCTGTGGCCCTTCATGCCCTGCTCTCATGGTGACCTCAGTTTCGATGTCCTCTCCACGTCTGTGGCCTTGGATTGGTTCCGTCCGGGGTCACTGGTATCGGCGAGTCCATGGGGGGACTGTCATTGGACGGACGTGGTGGTGGCGCCCGGGGGGAGAGCTCATTCACGCCGGCTCCGCGACTAAGCAATTATTGTCGTCAGTAGGGGGCTTAGTAGGTGGTGTCCTGCGTATGTTAGATCAGAACAGGCGCCACTGAACACCACTGAGTGACTCGGCAGTAGTGCAGTGTCTCCTCTGGTGGGTTGCCTCTTGACGACTTGACATTGACTGCTCCCTGTGGATTGCCGGTGCCGGGGCTGCGGCGGGGCCGGCTGGGCTGTGGCTGTGGAGGGGGTGTCGGAATGAGCGGCGTGGGTGCACTGCCTCTGAGGTGGCGCAGAGATTGGGACAGCGAAAAAAAAAAAAAAAAAAAAAAAAAAAAAAAAAAATCTGACTTTTTACCGCAGATCACTACAAACAGATTAAACGTTTGGGGTGAATATACTGTAAAGGTTGCACATACATATATCTTCTTTCACAAAACTGGAGTATCGTACTGTTTATCTCACCTGAAAGCTGTTTCACTGTTGAAACGGGACTGTTTTAAGACATAGACCTTATTTGAGGAGATACAGTAGTTTCATGTCTAAGACTACGAGGCCAGTAAGAATAATGTCAGTCATTTGTTAAAGGTGAGTTTGAGCTCAGTTTTGTTACCACCTAGCTGACAGGACCATGTTGTTATACACACTGTCACCAAACAGAACAGAGAGTGGAAAAGATGTTTTCTTTATTAGGCTTCATTGTTGGGTATGAAGAAAACTCTTTGACTGTCTGATATCGTTTAGTGCACACACACACACACACACACACACACACACACACACACACACACACACACACCTCCCCTCACCCTTCCACACCCACACGTACACAGGCATATACATAAGCATAGACTTACTTCAGGATGTCAGCGACTGGGTCTGATGTATTATCCAGCTGGAAAAAGAAGAACAAGAATGAAACATCACTGAATGATAGGACTTAGAATAAGGCTGAAATGTCCACAACGTATTCTCGTCATTAAACTGAAAAAAAAAACAAACAAACAAACAATGAGAGAAACAAACAAATGAAATCAGGAAAACTTTTATCCCAAGCTTATCCTCACCACTACACTGAAAAATAGCAAACTAACTGACAAACAAACCAAGTGAAGAAAAACTTTTGTCTATTTCTTTTCAAGTTCGTTTCCATATTGACTCATAAAGACATTGACCCAGCAGAAAAAACAGACAGACCATGTGTGGGTTTGGTCATTTTCAAGGACAAACTCACTGCAGTAATGGGCTGCAAGTCTCTGCACAGTGACATGTTACCTGTAATGTTATGACCTGGGCCTCATTTTGGCTGTGTTCTTGGTCCATTCTAGGAGTGCCATGTCGGACACTGCTATCCATCATAAGCTGCTAAAATCCGAGTGTTCATCTCTCTGTTTCAATGGGACAAGGCATACCTGCTCCCATCCTCTCTCCAAACATGACTTGCAGGGAAATGTTCCTCTTTCCATCACAAATCAAAATCAGACATGAATGATGCGATCCTTAACATACGTTAGTGATCTTCTAAATTCATCCCTACAGAGGCCTGCAGGACGCGGCATGTGTGTGTGTTTGACCTGGGAGACTGTGAACATCGTTAACCCCTCAGCTTTAAATCATGCGCAGTGTGATCTCGAAACTCAGCGGATGTGGCGTAGCATGTAACGGCTAGTCCACATGCGGTGACACCTCCCTGATGAAACCGAAACTGAAACTGAAAATCTGAGTATATCATGAGCTCCCAGGGCCTGTTGAACTTAAGCCTGTGGATGTTTGAAGTAGCAATCCCATGTCCATGGCACTGGCTACCAGAGTTATGCTTTATATCTTTCATTTGTCACCTCCCTTCTGCTGATGAGGAGTCTACTCATCAAGTAAGGGATTGCAACCGCCTTGTGATGGGACCTGACCATACAGATCAGTTGTCCTGTCGTCTGTCTGCAGAGGGTTGGAGTAGTCAGGTGATGCAATTACACCTTGAAAGTTGTCACAACGTATGGCCACTCCCCTCCCAAAATATGAACATTTTGATGTGCTTTCAGTAATATTCAGAGATAAAGAGGTTCAACTCTCTAATTCTAACCAATTCTCAAAATCCCAGATGCTTGTCATTTAGAGATGCCTCATGACCATTAAAATATTCTAGTTTCCACAAACATCAACTCGAACAGTTTGACATGAGAGCAATGTTGTTGTTTGATGTTAAAAGAGCTCCTGTTCGCAGTGCTATGTTTGCCTTTGTTGCAGGGGCTCTCAATAGAACCAATTAGGAGAGGGTCTTTGGCATCCTGTAACTGGAGTGGTAAGGGATCTAACTACAACTATTGAGGGCTCTCCTTCACAGTGTCTTAATTTAAACTAGGTGCAGAGAAGGCAAGGCTAACCTGTTGTCACTTCTATCTCTGCCACGCTGACCCGGTCAGAGAAAAATGTTGGACAAGTACAATAAAGAAGACAGAACTCTGCGCTTAATCACATCACACTGGCACAGCAAGGGTTGCGTGTTCTGCTGACATCTAATTTTGATGGGCTGTCATTTTTTCTTGGCTTGATGATGTCATGTACAGGTGATCTGAAGTTGTGTATGTGACTGAAAAGTGCTGGTGCAGTTCTGAACTATCGCACACCCTGCTGGACCCTCGTTTATGAACAAAGTGCATCACAGATTATCACAGAGGGTCAGGGATGCAAACAAGTGTGTAATGGGAACCCTGCTGTCTGGTTGATACTTTTGTGTTTCAAATGTCTGTGACAGCTACAACAACAACAAAGACACATGCTCACCATCTGCAGAATGTCTGTGACAGCTGCAACAACAACAACAAAGACACATGCTCACCATCTGCAGAATGTCTGTGACAGCTGCAACAACAACAAAGACACATGCTCACCATCTGCAGAATGTCTGTGACAGCTACAACAACTACAAAGACACATGCCCACCATCTGCAGAGTGTCTGTGACAGCTACAACAACAACAAAGACATGCTCACCATCTGCAGAATGTCTGTGACGGCAAACACCACCATGACCTTCACTGTGATCATTGTGTCGTCGTTGGTACGCACTTCTCGCACCTGTTGCATAGTACACACCATACGTAATCTACATATGTACATGTACCCATTTACCTGAAATAAACGGATGAAGGAAACAAAAAGGAGGAGTTAGGAAACAGAATGACATACATAGACAGAGAAATGGATAGACAGACAGACACTAAAATAGGTCTTCAGCTCATAAGATTCCTACTTTCATACAAGAATAAAACTCAAAGAAAAAAATCAAATATGATAATAGCACAGACGCAGAGCCTCCCTTCATCCCTTCCCTATTCCCTCTGCACCATCATCACACATCAGTGACACATCATTCTGCTCTTTCACCCTCACCCCCCAACCCACGCACACATATTTACAAAGTGACGTACTAATTCATGTTCACTCATTCTTTCACACAAGCAATATATGGGAGAGAGTGGCATAAAAAATATTCAAAAAAAAAAAAAAAATGAACTGATCCTAGGGCGAAAACTTTTTCTGTATCATTATCAATTTTTCTCACTGACAGTAGATGTAGATACATGAGTATGATCATCAATATCATAATCATCATCATTGTTATGATGGTCATCCTCGTGGTTATTTCCACAGCCTTACCAAAAAGTTTTCGCAATATTTCCTGTGTGTTTGAAGAAGGCGCATGAATGAGAATGTGAATGAGTTTTTTTTTTTTTTTTTTTTTTTTCAACGACTTGTGAGTTTAACCTCAATGCAAGGGTAGCCATGATATGGCCCCTTGCGGTCAGCTGGGCTGTAAGCAACACTCTCTCTCTGTCTCTCTCTCTCTCTCTGCCTGTCTGTCTGTGTGTGTGTGTGTCTCTCTCTCTCTCTCTCTCTCTCTCTCTCTCTCTCTCTCTCTCTCTCTCTCACCCCTGCTCAGACCAGAGCACTCACGTTGTAGTAGAAGTGGTCAGGGACCACGGTCAGCTGCGTGAACTTCCTGAGGGGCTGGCACCATGCGCGCTTTGTCGTTGGGGTCAGAGCCGTGCCACACAAACTCATGTAACCTGCGCAACATGACAACCTTGCGCACATCAGTTTCCGTTCCCTCTGCAAGCCCTGAAGGTGGCACACTACGGACACTGTTTGGGGGGAGATGTGTGTGTGTGTGTGTGTGTGTGTGTGTGTGTGTGTGTGTGTGTGTGTGTGTGTGTGTGTGTGTGTGTGTGTGTGTGTGCGTGTGTGCTTGTGTGTGTGTGTGTGTGTGTGTGTGCGTGTGTGTGTGTGTGTGTGTGTGTGTGTGTGTGTGTAAGCCTGAGCAGTGTGTGTGCTTGTCTGTGTGTGCGTGTGTGTGTGTGTGTGCGAACTTGTGTGTGTGTGTGTGTGTGTGTGTGTGTGTGAGCGCGCACATGCATGTGTGTATGCACACGCACACGTGTGTGTGTGTGTGTGTGTGTGTGTGTGTGTGTGTGTGTGTGCGTGCGTGCGTGTGTGTGTATGCGCACATGTGCTGTTTGCTTGCTTTGTTTGTTTGCTTGTCTATCTGCCTTTGTTTGCTTTGTCTTTCTGTCTTTGTTTGCTTGTCTGTCTGCTAAATAATGAGAGGACAATCCTGTTGACCTTTGCCTCTCTTTACTTGTTTGTTGTTTCCAAGCTTCGGCCAGTCTGTGTTAAATCTGCATGCTGTTTTCAATGCTTCTGGTGGAGATAACGCTTCTCTCAGACCAACAGTTCTGATGTTACATGGGGGCTCCATTTTGTGGGCAGAAAACGCAAAGAAGAGCTGTGCGTTCAACAGTCAAAACCACCTACTGCAGATTTCGCCCTGCAGGCCTTCTGCCTTCCTGACATAAAAACCCACAACCTTGCCAAGCACAGCACTGTTTAAAGCAAATTCCTCTTGCTGTTTCCATTACTTGCAAGACCAAGGCTGAAAAACAAATGACAGCAGAGCAAACCTCATACTGGACGGCTCCTGTCAGCTGTGAGGCAGTACATCCTTGGATCCCAGCATGTCCTGGGTCTGAACAGACCCATACTCTCAAAGAAGAAAACCTGAGTGACGTACATCGTGGGTCTGGCCAGACCCATGCAGTCTAAAGACAAAAAAGTAAAAAAAACAGAACCGACCCAGTACGTCGTGGGTCTGGCCAGACCCATGCAGTCTAAAGACAAAAAAAAACAAAAAACAGAACCGACCCAGTACGCCGTGGGTCTGGCCAGACCCATGCAGTCTAAAGACAAAAAGTAAACAATTCCTTCAGACCGACCCAGTACGCCGTGGGTCTGGCCAGACCCATGCAGTCTAAAGACAAAAAGTAAACAAAAACAGAACCGACCCAGTACGTCGTGGGTCTGGCCAGACCCAAGACGTAACAGCAAGGTTTATTCCTTCAGAAGACAACAAGGGTCCGTGGAGACCCACGATGTAGGGCAAAGGTTTATTCCTTCAGGAGACAACAAGGGTCCGTGGAGACCCACGATGTACGGCAAAGGTTTATTCCTTCAGAAGGCAACAAGGGTCTGTGGAGACCCACGATGTACGGCAAAGGTTTATTCCTTCAGAAGACAACAAGGGTCCGTGGAGACCCACGATACACGGCAAAGGTTTATTCCTTCACAAAAAGCTTGGGTCTCTAGAGACCCACGATGTATGGCGCTCAAAATTTTAGGTGATGCACGCGAAAGGTTGAATGGAAGCTCTGAAGATCTCTTCAAACCTCAAAGGTGTTCTGGTGTTCAGGACCCTGTCAAAACCCCACAGCACATACCAGCACATCACGACATGAGCCCTTACCATTCTACAGCTTCCGGCACGACCACAGCTGGTCCCTCCACCAGGCGGCGCTCCACAGAGCCATCAGGGCGGCGCTTGTAGACGATGATGAAGTGGTTGGCATCCAGCTTGATGGCGTCTTCTATGCTGATCCTGTCGTACAGCAGAGGGTTGAAGAACAACTCACAGGGGCTGGACAAAACAGAAACAGGAATGAGTTACAGGCATCAGAATTTTTTTCTTAATGATTAAAAAAAAGTCATGTCAGACAATGTTTTTCTCTCTCTATTGTCACATCTCTGTCTCTCTCTTCCTCTCTCTCTCTCTACTCACACACACACACACACACACACACACACACACACACACACACACACACACACACATACACACACACATGCATACACACACACACACACACACACACACACACACACACACTGAGAAATGGAGGGTCAGACAGAGAGAGACGGGAAAGGGAGTGCAGTACGAGAGAGAGAAAGGCGCGGGGTAGTCAGGGGTGGCAGAGGAGGGGGGAGCCCATACAGTGTGAGAGAGAGACAGAGAGAGAGAGAGAGAGAGAGAGAGAGAGAGAGAGAGAGAGAGAAGAGAGAGAATGTCTTAATTTCTTTTCTTTTTTTTTCTAAAGTGTGAATGAAGGCCATTATCACGATGTCATCACTGAAAGTGATTTACATAAGTTTACATAACCAATTAAAAAAAAAAAATCAAAACTCATTTATTTTCTACACAGGTGTGCATGCGCACACACACACACACACACACACACACACACACACACACACACACACACACACAGAGTCATGACAAAGCGACAATCTGTTTTCAGTATATATCACTTTTAACAGCTGATGTAAAGACATTTGGACGAGTAAAAAAAAAAAAAGAATGAACAAAAAAAAAATTACGACAACACACACACACACACACACACACACACACACACACACACACACACAAACACACACATACACACAGTAATGACAAAGCGACAATCTGTTTTCAGTATATCACTTTTAACAGCCGACTTTAAGACATTTGGATGGTTCAAAAAAAGAAAGAACAACAAAAAAATTAACACACACACACACACACACACACACACACACACACACACACACACACACACACACACACACACACACACACATGCACGCGCGCACACACACACACACACACACACACACACACACACACACACGCACACACACACACACAAAGTGATGGAAATACACCTCATTCCACAATGACCACCACATCTCACCCAGGCTGATGGTAGACAGTTCCGTCTTTCTCTTGTACGACCAGGTACTCCGTGCTGGAGGCACTGTAGTGATCCAGGAGGTGGAATCGTTTCCGAAATAAAAATACCTGATGGATTTTGAAGAGAATTGTTAGCGAGCCTAATACACACAGGGCAAACAAATAACAAGATAAAACATGATGCGTTTCAACCTCAGGTCTTCTTCACGCAAGAGAAACAACACTCAGGACAATGAAAACGCCCCCCTTGCATCGAAATATATATGAGAAGACAAATGTTAGCTTGTTTTTTGTTTTCATTGTCCTGAATGTTGTACTATTTTGCCTGAGGAAGACCTATGAGGGTCAACTGCATCATGTTTTGTCTTGTCATTCGTATATATATATCCACGTTGTTTGGCGGACTCATTAACTCAATCAAGTCACAGTCAAAATGGATGAGTTTGTCCCTCAGATCACACGAGTTTTGGCAATTTTCAAAAAAATCATTAAAAAAAAAATCAACCACTTCACCTAGGAGCATGAAGCACACATCACTGGATAGAAAAAAAACAATGCAATTATCAAAAATGCTTACCTTCAGTGAGGAATCTACACAGTTCACATGATGTAAGTAATTCAAAATGATACACATGTGCAGAAAAGCAAAAACTTTTTGTGCACACTGTAATCCACTTCTTCATGCCTCTATCCTCCCACACAAGTTCAGTTACACTTCTTAGCACTTTGTATGACCTACAGAGAATAGTATATTTATGACAACTGCATAAAAAATAAAAAAATGACTATGACAACTGCATAAAACACAAGAATTTGACCACAAAATGCTTTGATCCGCTCAAAATCGTGTGTTCATGTTCAAAATTGTGTGATCACGGGAACTGAGAGTGGGACCATTCAAATCCATATAAAACTACTACAGAATACATGAAAATTGGCCTAAGGGAAGCACATGCAAAAAAAGGCCTAAAGCTGTCCCTGGAACAAGATTTATTGCCCTTCGATAAAAGGCGGTATGATTTTTAAATTGTCAAACTCTGTCAGAAATATACATCCGAGACGCCTTCAAGCGATGTGAATAGTGTCGGAAACCCGCTTCTGACAAGACTTGATTGAGTTAACAATTCTTTTTGAAAATCTGTTTCAATTTTCGCCTGCAGTCACCTCACTATGAAACTAAAATAGCTGACGGGTCAAACCAGCGCAGACTGAGAAACCAAACAGCAAAGATCTTTCCAACAATCCTTCAGCTGTCGTGCAGTGGTACACACTGCATGCTTGCAGGCTGGAGTGCCTTAGGTGCAAGCCCCAGGACTGGTAAAGATTTGTGTAAGTCATCCCGACCTGCTTAGCTTCTACCCCGGCCTCAGTGTGCTGAGGGCTCAATAAGGACAAGTGGGGCCCTACAGCTGGTGTGTCATCAACACACTGGAACATCCCTGAGATCGTTGCTCAAAACGTTCTGACCAGCTCTGCAGGTGTCTGCGTCTACCAGGCATGGCTGATGTTGGGAGAATGACTGAAATGAAGCGTAAGAGTACAACACTATCATGTAATCTCAAACCAGAATGAAACTCTCAAGCATCACCTTCACTATTTTCACTGATCATCATTTAAAACAAACAAAAAAAAAGCTCTCTCAAATTCTTTAACTCTTCAAGTCCTGCTCGCAAGGTGACCTCAGCTTTTAATTCCTTCCTGTGTCAAAGCCCATAGTGAGTGGTGCTAGCAGGTGCATGGGGACTGCTGCTGGATGGACATGTTGGCACCCTCCTGACCGGAATGTTCATGCTGGCGCTGCAGCTAAACAACTACTTATGCTCGCTCTACCAACTGATCAGTTATTGCCCTCAGAAGGGCAATTAGTAGGTGGTGTCTTGCATATTTTGGATCAGAGCAAGTGCCTCTGAACATCACCAAAGTGACCTGGCAACAGCACAGCGTCTCCTACGATCAATTTCAAAATATACCCTTGATACTGATAGCTGACCTCTGTGTGCAGTGCCGGAGCTAAGGTAAAAAAAGACAAGCCTAGCTGTGGCTGGCGGTGAGGGGGGGGGGGGGGGGGGGGGGGAGGGAGTGGGGAAGGGAAGGGGAGGGGGAGGACCTGCAACAAGCAGTGGAGCACAAAAAATGAGATGTCTAAAAAGCAAAGCAAAACCAACCAAACCAAATCAAAACAAAACAAAGTAGATCATTCCAGACTCTGCCAAGTAAAAAGGTATTAGAGGTTTCCCAGATATAAAATCAAGGAGACTTGATACCTCCAAGCAAAATTCTTGGGGGTGGGGAGGTTCAAATCCCTTTTTCTTCTAATGGAGTGCAAAGAGGAAGACCGGGGGAAAAAGTGAAAGGGGAGGGGGGGGGGGGGGAGGCAGACGGGGGGGGCAATGAGTGGAGGGGCAGTGAATTGTATGTGTGTGTGTGTGTGTGTGTGTGTGTGTGTGTGTGTGTGTGTGTGTGTAGTGTGGGGCACGCACATGCGTGCCTGCGTGCATGTGTGCATGCATGTGTATGTGTGTGAGTCTAATCATCATCGGAGTGTTATTTTGAAACAAAGTAGTCAGTGTTGTTGTTACTCCACTGAACATTAACAAGTCAAAGAGTGGCCTAACAAGCTACAGCAGCAATAAACACTAGAACACCACCTACCTATGCTGGTATCACCCAGTGGCTGAAACTCTTCACTCCTGATGACAGAAGCCTTCGAGTGCACCACACTCTTTTTCACGGCTTAAAGCACTCAGCACACCTTGCGGGTGATCGACTGTGCTTCACACGGTGTTTAAAAGGATGTACATCACTAAGTGACATGCATCTTGAAAATAGGACCAACTTTTAGTAGTGTTAAATTCATGCAAAGTGTACCTAATCGAGAGTCTTGAATGTGTGATTGGGAACCATTTTTTTCATTTAGAAAAAAAAAAAGACTTTGCTAGACTTAAGCGTACCTAATCAAGAATCCTGAATATAAATGCGCCCTTAGGAACAATTTTTCATTTTAAAAGAATTGTTAGAATACCCCACTATGACTCCCACCACCTATGCTGGTCTGCAGTTGTAGTGCACTGTTTCATGATCTAGTATGACACTGACAAATTGAGGAAAAAAAAAACTGATCCATTTTTTTTTTTTTTTTTAAAAACCTATCAAGTGCAAAAATTTGAACAAAACTTCGTTAAATCCGGAATAGCTCAGTTGGTAGAGTGCCTGACTCGTAATCTTGGTGATCCTGGGGTTGCGGGTTCGAACCTCCGCTGGGCGTTTCGGTACAGGGGGATTTTTCCCTCGGAGTTAACATTGGTTCTGGCTCCATTTCCCATACAGTCTGTCGAATGAGACTATAAACCGAGGTTCCGTGTGGGGCACGCTGTGTGTGAACGCACGCATAACATCTTGCACACACGTAAAAAATCCCTTCACCAACATTCGGAAGAGTAGGCCAGTTTGGCCGTTGGTATGGATGACACATTACACACAGCATGCATCCTGAGTGAGAAATGGAAAGAATGAAGGAAGTAAGGAAAATGAGTGATCGATACTGAACGATACTGACTGGAAGACACGGGAAACGACTGAATGAAGCGCCAGCTGGCAGCTCTTCAATTGGTACTATCCAGGTAGGCAGCCTGTTGTGTAAACGAGTGTTGATTGTAAAGCGCTTAGAGCTTGGTCTCTAGCCGAGAATAGGTGCTATATAAGTATTCATTATTATTATTATTATTATTATTATTATTAAATCTGCTGTAAAATGCATGAGCCCATTGTCATACAATGATACATACATACAAGTACCAATCTCAGCATTCCGTCAAGCACACCAAGTAAAAGGAAAAACTTATAAATAAATGACAGTACTGATGGTAATCAAGTCAAGATAATGAGAGGAAGGCATGGAGACACATTCAGGATCTGAGAATATCCCACCCTCTCTCTCCTTTCTTTCTCAGTCACTCCGACAAATGACCATGATGGTGATGATGATGCAAAGCTGCTTGATTTAAGACTGTGATCTACAGATTCTTCCTTTCAAGATGTTCCCAATTTCAACCTGACGCCTAGTGGTAAGTCACCAATGCTGTGTTTTTGTTGGTCAGAAAACTGGAAGAACATGGGTATTCAACTCTGTGATCTAGGTCTTTCTATTCTGGCGCAATCCACGTTCCATCATACTGAGTCGGGTCCAGCCTTGGCTGAAAGAATATCACACTGGTTTTGACAGGATTTGAACCAGCACCCCTGGCAGACTCTGCCTGCGAAGCTAACCACCGTACCACAGCTGGCTACACTGACAAAAAAATCTTATTACTATACATTCATTGCGTCTTTGTAAAACACAACAGTCTCTCTCTGCACAACACTTTAACATGTACACACACACACACACACACACACACACACACACACACACACACACACACACACACTTGTGATCAAATATGAACACAGCGTGACACACAGACTCTTTGTAGTACATGTACAGTCTGTCTACACCACACACACTGAGACACAGAAGAAACAGACATGCATGGACACACTGACACACACACACACATAAACACAGAGTGAGTGACACACACACACACACACATGCACACACAGACACACACACACATGAGTGCGCACACACGCACACCCACACAGTGACACACACACACACACACACACACACACAAGTGCGTGTATACACACACACACACACTTACAAACATATTCTGATTAAATATGCTCACACAGACACTTTGTAACGACTAACACATACATACAGCCTCTCTGCACCAAAAACACACTTTACACACACATGCATCCACACACGTGTGTGTGCACACATACATATTTTGATTAAATATGCACACACAGCCTGTTTGTATGACATACAGTCTCTCTCACCAC
>JADBJO010005000.1:65000-92500 GCA_016801955.1 Conus betulinus
TATAACTGCTTTCAGGAATGGCCCCCTGAGCCTCCAGAATTTGTGTTTTTTCAACAGCTACAGGGGAGGGGCAAAGCCCCCCTGACCCCCCAAAACGGGGCGTTGCCCCCTGTACCCCTACTGGAGGGATATCCCCCAGGGCCCCCTAAAACATTTTTTGCCCCCCCCCCCCCCCCCAAGACTAAACTGATCCGCCCCTGCGCCTGTAAGTGTTGACTTGAGTTTGATTTGACTGAATTTGCTTGCTGATCAGTTCGAGCATCGTTTTTATTATCTGTGTATCATTAAGTCGAGAGAAGAAATGGCGATGTATCGTTACGACCCCCCGCAACGTTTCTCCTTCCGTGCAGCGGATTGGGAAGAATGGAGCAAAGAGTTTCTATGTTTTCGCCGAGCTACAAAACGGCATAAAGAGGATGGTGAAGTTCAAAGAGACTCACTTATGTATGCTATGGGAACAAAGCAAGCAGTACAGATCATGTCTACTTTTAAGTGGGAAGCTGACGAAGAGGATAACCCAGTAGAAAGTGACACTGACTTTGACATATTGATATGGAAGTTCACAGAATATTTTTTGCCTAAGCGTAATATTGTTTGTGATTGTTCCATGTTCAACTCAAAGTCACAGCATGCATGAAGGTGAAACTGTGGAAGAATTTGTTAGAGCTCTGAACATTTTAGTGAAGCATTGTAACTATGCTGACCCAGATGATGATCAAGTCAGACATAGACTCATGATAGGCTTGCGTGATCATCAGCTGAAAGAAAAGTTGCAGCTACATAGAGACCTCATTCTGGAAAAAAGCCATCACCATAGCACATCAAACTGGAGCAAATTAAGCAGCAGATAAAAGAACAGACTAAGCAGTTTGAAAAACTTGATATAGAAGAGACGACCAGTCATTGGGGCACAGGGTTCCATCCTGACTCAGGTTACAGTGGAGGGCGTGGCCAAGCACGGACCATAACTGGTAGCCGACGTTGGAACTATGCTACTGATAATACACTATCAGTTCATTGCAGCAAGAAACTTTGTGAGAAGTGTGGCTATGCTCATGGAGACAGAACTTGTCCAGCCAAGGGCCAGTGCTACAGATGTTGTGGAGGTCGCAATCATTTTGGTTGTTGCATGTGCAAGAATCAGAGGTCAACCGTGAATTTGGTAGATGACCAGAAGCTGATGTCTAGTATTTCCTGGATGCTGCTACAGTCAATGTCCAAGAAAAAAAGCGCAGTGCTTGGACAGTGGAATTGACTTTTTATGGCAAGTCTGTATTATTTAAGATTGACACAGGTGCAGATGTGACTATCCTGAAAGAATGTGACTTCATGAAGTTGCCTATCTACATTCTCAGTTCCATACTTGAATTCTCCAGGGTGGGAAAGTCGACACTGTAGGAGAATTTGTTGCTAGAGTGTGAACAGAATTAAGGATCGTAAGAGTGTGACATACTGTTTTCGTGTCATTGTGGTGCCAACATCGGTGGGTGCCAACTTATTGGCAAGATCCGTCTCAGAAGCCATGGGACTAGTGAAACGTCTTGAAGAAACTAGAGTCAGTGACAACATATTTGGCTCAACAGGACTTCTCAAGACAGAGCCGGTGAAGCTGGTACTGAAGGAGAATGCAAAGCCCTACTGCCTTCACACAGCCAGGCGTATCCCCTTCCCACTACAAGCAAAAGTGAAGGAGGAGCTTGATAGAATGGAGAGAGATGGCGTGGTTAAGAAAGTAACGACAGCCACTGACTATTGTGCGCCAGTTGTCCCAGTTAAGAAGAACGGAAAAAATTCGTTTATGTGTTGATTTCAAGAAATTAAATCAGAACATCAAGAGGCCACATCTGATTTTGCCCAATCTGGAGGGACATAGCCCCAAAATTGTCAGGGTCAAAAATATTTTCCATGCTTGATGTTTCAAGCAGATTTTGGTAGATGCCTTACATCCTGACAGTGCACATCTGACCACGTTTATTACAAACTATGGACGCTACTGTTTCCTGCATGTTCCCATGGGAGTCTGTGTTGGGAGTGTGAAGAATTTCAGTGCAAGATGTCAGAGACACTGAATGGACTTCCAGGCTGCGAAGTCATCATGGATGATATCATTATCCATGGTGCCACACAGAAAGAACATGATGAGAGACTGTCACAGGCATGACATTACATTGAGAACTCTGGACTAAGGCTGAACCATGACAAGTGTCACTTCAGCAAGTCGGAGATGTCCTTCTTTGGTCACTTGATTAGTGCCAAAGGTATCAGACCTGATCCTGCTAAGGTCGACACCATCATGAAGTTGGAGCCACCAAAGAGTGTGACCGAACTCGAGCGTGTAATGGGCGTGCTTCAGTATCTTGGCCAATTCACCAAGGATCTCTCAACAACAATGAAGCCGCTCACAGATCTCCTGAAAAAGGAATGTCCAGTGGCAGTGGGACAGTCCACAGGGTGACGCATTTGATGCTGTGAAAAAGATTATCAGCAAACTTCCATCCCTGAATTTCTACAACACTGAACGTCCCACTGTAGTGAGTGCCAACTCAAATTCCTATGGGCTGGGTGCAGTGATTCTTCAGAGAGACGACAAAGATGAACTCCAGCCCAATGCCTTCACTTCTCGTACACTGACATCATCAGAGCAGAAATACAGTCAGATCGAGAAAGAATGTCTAGCAAGTGTGTGTGGCTTGTGAGAAGTTTTACAAATACCTAGTGGGACTAAGTTCATTCCAACTCCTCACTGACCATCAACCACTCGTTCCTCTGATGTCCACAACAGATTTTAGACCAAGCACCCCCAAGGTGTCAACAACTTCTTATGAGGATGGCACGTTTTAATGCAGTTGTACACCACGTACCAGGCAAGGAATTAGTTGTTGCTGACTGTCTAAGTCGCAGCCCTTTACCGATGCAAGAAGAAGTCATGGAAAATGCTGCCAAGTTGACTTACACACTGATTTGGTACAGTCATTGCGGCCAATCACTGACCAGAGATTGATTGAAGTTACTGCGAGCTGCGACTGATGAATATGAAGATCTTCAGAAAGTTATTGAGTTCATTCAGAAGGGATGGCCTATGCAGGTTCCATCAACACTACGACCATATGAAAAGGTTAAGAGTGACCTTTCTGTTGTAAATGGACTGGTGGTTTATATCAGACAGAGACATGGTTCCAGCAAGCCAGAAAGCAGAGGTTCTGCAAAAACTCCATGAAACATCAAGGTCTATCAAAATGCTGAAATTTGCTAAGCTGACTGTCTTTTGGCCAGGTCTCCGAGGTGATTTGAAGTGCCTCGTGGAAAAACTGTCAAATCTGTCAATAAAAAAAGCCAGCACAGGGAACACCAACTGCTACGTCCGACTGAACTTCCGCAATGACTATGGTCGAGACTTGGAGCTGACTTTGCCAGATTTCAAGGAAGGAGCTACCTGGTTGTGATTAACTTTTACTCAAGATGGAATGAGATTAAACAAGTCACATCAATGACCAGCGCGGAAGTCACTCTGCATTTCAAGCAGAATTTTGCCACACATGGAATACCAGATGTTGCGGTAGGCGACAATGGCCCACCATTTAACTCTTATGACATGGCTGAATTTGCAAGTTTTTGTTTTGACCACCATACATCAAGCCCACACTTTTCACGAGCAACGGTGCTGCTGAATCTGCTGTGAAGACTGCAAAGAACATTCTTGCCCAGGCAGATCCAAATACGGCGTTGATGACCTACAGATCAGCTCCTCACTCTGCCGCTGGCACTAGTCCTTCCATCATGCTGATGGGAAGACAACCCCCGGACCAAGGTACCAGTTCTTCCGACGCGTCTTCAGCCTGTGCCACACAAGGACAGAGACATTCGCATGTCTGACCAGAATGCAAAACAGAGCTACAAAAAATTCTATGACAACAGACATGGTGTGCGTGCATTGCTACAGTTCGCATAAAAACAGAATGTGACACAAGCTGGCAAGACTATGGGCAAGTTCTGGTTTCCGCTGATTCCAGTGAAGATCCTATCTCATTGACTGTTCTCATAGTATCATCAGACGCTCCGGAGACATCTCCAGAAGATTCCAGAATTACCAGATATGCTGCCAGAGCCGTAGGTGGATCTACCTGATGATCCTGATGACATGAGTCCAGCTGCTCAAGAAGAACCAAGCAGGAATTCACCAGTGCATGTCCATAACCAGAACATTTCTCGATTTGGACGCACTATCACAAAACCTGCAAGATACATTGAAGAGTTTTGATGGTGTCATTGCTGAATAATGATAATTGCTCCGACTCTTTTAAGCATGTTGTTAGGCAAATTAGCTAAAAAAAAAAAAATAAAAAATAAAAAAAAAAAAAAAAAAGAAAAAGAAAAAAAAAAAAGGAAATGATTTAAATGTTTTTGCAACAAAGGAAAACCGGGTGTGTGTGTGTGTGTGTGTGTGTGTGTGTGTGTGTGTGTGTGTGTGTGACAACTCCGTAGACGTTTTTTAACTTGGGAATAGTTGTCCCCCGTGTATCTAGGAGCGACGAGTAAACGTTCTCATCAAGACGAAGGGAGTCTCCGGCTTAACGATAGTTATTCAGAACCACATACAGTCGAACTCTGATAAGAGAAACTGCCAAGGGAAATTTTTTCTGTTTTCTCTTATCCGATGTTTATGTTATCCGACGTCGAATAAGGGAAAGTTTTTGAAAAATGGTTTCTCCTATCCGAGTTTTCGTTTGATTTACCGAGACCACTGAACAAATTACGTCAATACATGTAAAATGGTTTCGCTTATCCGAGATTTGTTTGATTGGCAAAGACTTCAATAAAAATGCACACTACAAAAAAAAAAAAAAAAAAAAAGGGGGGGGGGGGGGGGGGGGGAGTTGTTACCTCCCTATTTTGGTTAAGCTGAGTTCTTCTTTCTTAAATTGACAGTCTGTAATACTCCTTTTCAAATGACATAGCTTTTTCGCTGATGCTGTGTGTCTGTGTGTGAAGCGTTTGTCCTCTGTGAAGGGACCTGATGTGGTGATTTCTGCCATTGTGCACACGTGTGTGTGTGTGTGTGTGTGTGTGTGTGTGTGTGTGTGTGTGTGTGAGAGAGAGAGAGAGAGAGAGAGAGAGAGACAGACCGACGACGACAGACAGACAGACAGACAGAGAGAGACTGCTCTTGACCGTTTTAACATACACAGACGCAGTCTGTCATAGCATGTGTCCATTTCTGCGAAAATCAGTCTCATGCCCCCAAAATTCAATTTTTAGATTTTGGCTTCATAAAGTGTGGAATCACTTAAAGCCTGTATTAAAGTCAAAGTAAAAAGAAAATAGAATTGCGGGGGGGCATAAGCCTGATTTTCGCAGAAATGGACACATATATGGATCATACTTCACTAAGACCATTGATTCTTTATCAAGGATATGGTGGTACAAATCACAGGACTAGTCACCTAATGTGGAACACTTTGAAGGGAAAGAAAAAACAGTTAAAAAGTCATTTTAATTTTGATTGTCAAGGGGGGGGGGGGGGGGGGTTGTTGTTTGTTTCTCTTGAGGAAAAAAAATATATTTGCCATTTATCATTGGTTTTTGTATTAACTCATTAATTTTGTAGCTTGCTGAACAAAAAGTGGTCAACATTAGAGGACTCTCAAGCACTAGAACGTACGCTCACACTTTTTAGATTCTGGAGAAAAGGAGGTAGGTAGTTGTAAAATAGTTCAAAGTCACAAATTTAATAAAATCAACAACAACAACAACAAATTATGGAAATGAGAAGAAAAAAAAGACGACAAAGAAACAAAGATAAAAAAAAAAATTAATTGTATTCTTCGTCATTGTAGGTATAGGAGCAGCCAACCTTTGAACTCTCTCTCTCTCTCTCTCTCTCTCTCTCTCTCTCTCTCTCTCTCTCTCTCTCTCTCTCATTCCGACTTTCATTAGGACAAACAATTTTGAAAAAAGACTATTCTCTGCTGTCAGTGACAGACCAAGTTAATGAAACTGAAAAAAAAAAAATAATATATTTGTCGCCCCCGCTCAAAGTGACCACAAAGGTTTGACAAATAAATGTTCTCTTTGTTGGTAGTTGAACCAAGTTAATGAAACAGAAACACCTCAAATAACATCTGTCACCCGCTCGAAGTGACCACAAAGGTTTGCCCAAATAAATGTGCTCTATATTGAGAGCTGAACCAAGTTAATGAAACAGAAAAAAAAAACTCAAATAACATCTGTGCCCGCTCAAAGTGACCACAAAGTTTTGACAAATAAATGTTCTCCATGTTGAGAGTTGAACCAAGTCAATGAAACAGAAAAAACCTCAAATAACATCTGTCACCCGCTCAAAGTGACCACAAAGGTTGGACAAATAAATTTCTCTTTGTTGGGAGTTGAACCAAAGACGGGGAAAAAAGCGGATGGTGGGGCAACCAACCCCTGGATGTTTTATCTACCACAGTGTACACCACAATCGTCGTTTGGAGAAGGGTTGCTGCGGCGTATATCTCGACATCAGTCGCCCATGATCTCAGTTCAGTGGTTTTGTTAGTGTTGAGATAATCGCCAAGGTTCATGTTAGCATAATTAGAGAACGCCTTTGCATTTTTACACATGAAATCCACGATTTTGGCTCTAATCTCAGGGTGGTAGTTTTCTGTGCCACAGATCTCAAAACTAATTGCTCTATAAAAACAATTGCCGTCCCCAATGATTCTATTGGGTTGAGAGCGGTTTGGAGAGCTTGGACTTTGAGGGTCGAAATGGCAACAACTGGGGTACGGGAAGACGAAGACAATGTGATGATCTGAGACGCCATCTTTCATTTGTTGGTGTAAATACCTGTGGCTCAGGAGAATCAAAAACCTGTAATATTTACATCGTCACTATCAACACTATGTCTTCCTGTGTCAGCCTGCATCCCTGTGTCACCCTGCATGCCTATGTCACTCTGCATGCCTATGTCACCCTGCATCCCTATGTCACGTTGCATGCCTATGTCACTCTGCATAACAATGTCACTCTGCATGTCTATGCCATCCTGCATGCCTATGTCACCTGCATGCCTATGTCACTCTGCATGACAATGTCACTCTGCATGTCTATGTCACCCTGCATGCCTATGTCACTCTGTCTTCCTGTGTCACTCTGAATGCCTATGTCACTCTGTCTTCCTGT
This sequence comes from Conus betulinus, assembly GCA_016801955.1. Classification (NCBI taxonomy): domain Eukaryota; kingdom Metazoa; phylum Mollusca; class Gastropoda; order Neogastropoda; family Conidae; genus Conus; species Conus betulinus. The sequence goes on from JADBJO010005000.1 coordinate 72,168, forward strand.
GTCACTCTGCATGCCTATGTCACTCTGTCTTCCTGTGTCACTCTGCATGCCTATGTCACTCTGTCTTCCTGTGTCACTCTGTCTTCCTGTGTCACTCTGAATGCCTATGTCACTCTGTCTTCCTGTGTCATTCTGAATGCCTATGTCACTCTGTCTTCCAGTGTCAATCTGAATGCCTATGTCACTCTGTCTTCCTGTGTCACTCTGAATGCCTATGTCACTCTGTCTTCCTGTGTCACTCTGAATGCCTATGTCACTCTGTCTTCCAGTGTCACTCTGAATGTCTATGTCACTCTGTCTTCCTTGTGTCACTCTGAATGCCTATGTCACTCTGTCTTCCTGTGTCACTATCCTCCCTGTCTTTTCTGCCATTTTTCTCATCTTTCTGATTGGTCTCTCTATTGAAGAAATGGGGGATTGTGGTTTGAGTCTTTGCACTAGCCAAGTGTGTGTGAAGGGCTTCTGTGAACACAGAAAGTGGGATGAACGAGAGAGTCACTGGAAGCGCCAACCTGCAAACAGTAGGAGTTTAATGTTTGCACGCATGCTAAGACTTCTCTGCTGGTGATCACCTTTGCAGGTTCGCCACAGTCATCATTGTCGTCAGACTCTGCCTCATAGGTGACTGTTGCTGTTGATGATGATGTTGATGGGGCGGTGAGTGGGATGTCATCACTTGATGTCTGAAGATTGGCATCCACGTTGAAATAGTCTTCATCATGAATTATGTCCATTTTCTCTTTCAGAGACAGCGCTTTTGGTTTTCGCTTCTCCATTTTGAAAGTGACGTAGCCCCGACCTGGCTCTCGATAGGGAGTCACGGCCCTTTATGACCTTCGAACTCTCTATTTTTCATGACGAAAGGAAATTCTGGAATTTGGCTTGGTTGCGTAGAAGAAGCTAGAAAGTGATGCAATCAATAAAAATATGACATCGTATGGGACGTTTTTGAAAACATAGGCGCATGACGCGAAGACAGACAAGTTGAGAGAGGCCTTACGCTATACCGTTGGACCCATGAAAAATCTATTTTAGAAGGGGAAAAAAATGTTCCTGTGACAAGTCAGAGCTATTAGGTAGGTTGTAATATCATTATCATTACAGTCAAACTCTAATAAGGGAAACCGCCAGGGGAATTTTTGTTCGATTATAGATGTTTTTGTTTGATTTACCGAGACCAGTGGAAAATTGTGGTATGTGACGTCGTATGTTCCATATGTTTAGGTCATGTGACGTCGGATACAAGAAAGTTTTTTTTTTTTTTTTTTTTTTTTAATGGTTTCGCTTATCCGCGTTTTCATTTGATTTACCGAGACCAACAGAAAATTCTGTAATGTGACGTCGTATGTTCCGATTCAAGTTTCGCTTATCGAGTGTGCAGAGACAAATTAGGTTTCCTTAACCGAAGTTTTCCTTATCAGAGTTTTCCTTATCCGATGTAAAATTAGTCATACAAAGAACAGTTTCGGCCGGGAATAAAAAATTAGTTTCCTTATCAGAAGTTTCCCTTAAGCGAGTTTATCTTAAACAGCATCGTTCCGTACACACGTCCGGCCAACCTGATAGAGAGATCGAATACACAGACGAATTTGAAACAAATAAAAACGATGTATAAAGAAAACAGCAAGACGAAACTGAAGCAGCCTAGTTTCTAACTCCGCTGTTTAAAATATACGTACTGTATCTTCAGGATAGGCTACAGTATGAGGAAAAGAGATGAACAAGAAACTCTTTTCTAATGATATTCAGCTATAATTTTCTCCATGCACCAAAAGTAATGAGGCTTTCTCTGATTGGTAGGCAGAACTATGACGATGTTTAATTCTGAAAAGACGTGTACAGTGATCAGGGTAAATAACGGTTTGAATGTGAAACCAGAATCCAAAAAACAAAACAAAATAACATAGAAGAAGAAGAACAACAAAGAAGACTCTTACAGAAGAGCTCCTCAGAAATCATCACACTTATTCATCCGACAGTAACGTCAGTCACAGTTCATACACATGACGACCGCTTTCAGACTTTGTTATTCACCAGTGCCCTCTGTTTGCCGGCTGTGGCTGGGTCTTTTCTGTCCAGACCCTTTCCATCTTTCCAATAAATGTGTATGTCTATCCTGTCAGTTTAAAAGATGAACGCGAATACTGCACTCGCTCCGTCCCCTCGTAAGTTATTCACACGCACACACACACACACACACAATCACACCACACACCACACACGCAGAGGTTAAGGTAACAAGGGGAAGAGATGTAAAGCTTTTCAAATATGACGTAATATAAAACAAATTACGCACTAGAATGATGCCATAACATCGACAGACCTGTCACAGATATAGGTGCGAAGCGTGAGTGGAGGCGACGGCAGGACAAATCTCAACAACATTTGAACTAGTTATTGATAATGCCATAATAATAATAATATAATAATTTTTTTTATTTTTAAAAAAAAAAAAGCGAAATCACAAGACAGAAACCGAGCGGTTTTTCGAATTTCGGGGGTAGGCCTTCTTCAGACTAAGATACACAACACCCACAGGACAACAAAAATGAACGAGCAGAAATAATTACTATCATTCAACCAATCGGCGCCACAAAACAGCCGTTGAACCGGGTCCATAAACTTAAGTATGATTGCTCACCTGGGTGATGTCGCTAGCTTCATTTTTCGTGTCGCTGATTTCCCGGGTTTGTGCTTACGTATCTTACTGATGGAAAGACAGCAGACTTAGTAAGAGGGTGCGAAACGGTCGCGACGTAGAAACGTGTTTGTCTTGCCGCTAGTTATTCGTTTGCTCTATCGCTCTTTTGTGTTTTTCCCCGCGGTGCGTCTATGCCCCCCTCCTTTTATCCAAAAACATGCTACCAACACCCTGTCACAACATTTATAATCAGTATTTTGATGGAATGTGATAAGCTCTCTCTCTCCCTCGGTGCACCATCTCTCTCTCGTCATCTCATCTCTTATGTCTTGGTGTGTGTGTTGTGTCGGCGAGTTCATACTCAGCACAGGAGCTGCCCTGACAGGAGCCACTGCCTTCACGGTAACTCGCCCCATACCCTGCCATTTTGTCGCTCGAGACCTCATGGGGACCGAGGGTCCCTTCTTCTTCTGCGTTAAGTTATCCGCCAAACGCAGCTTTCTAGCTCCACATCAGCATTTTTGTCGATGACAATGATCTGGCGATAAAACTGCCTTATGAAACATGTCACTGTGGCAAAGAACGCGATATCACATTTGAAAATCCGTCATCAATTAACTACTCCTCACGGATAAGGTTAAATGTGGTCTCCCCCCTACCTTCTGCCGGCCAACTCTTCTTCACAGCCTGATCCAAAAGCGAAGACAAGCACGAATGGTTCTGAATCGCCTGTTACATAATTGTCCTTTCTGCAGTGTACCGGATAGTTTCGATAGGCAGTGTTGTTCTCAGTTCTGTCGCTCCTCTGCCTCTTCATTCTCTGGTTCAGTATCTTCATTTGCTGGGAGTTGGGCTCATAGATGGGCCTGATGATCTACAGATCCAGCAGTGGGAGGGGGAAAAGACAAAAGTCGCGGAGGCTACGGCTCCTCTGGCATTTACGTACTGCATTACAAGGGGATCCAATAGCCCAGATGTACAATGCTCGAATATGAATTTTTTGCCTTCCCGACAGCATGTGGTTATCTATAACAGTGTCTGGTATGATACTTTATATAACACTTAAAGGAGGGGTAGAGTTGCTGACTATTCCAGGACCATGTCATCAGTGGGGCAGTGGCGTTTCAGAAAGCTCATCTGTGTTAATGGAAAACCCATCAAAGTCGTCGTAAAATAAAAGGATGTGAAGTGTAAGTGACAGACAGAGGATCACTGACAGTGACAGCAGGCGTCCACCAAATAAAGGCTGATCGAATGTAAGGTTTGGTTTCATCTTAGTACTGGCTGCAAGGTTTGAGACAAAGAAGTGGACGAGGTGGACTACTTGCAAAGACCGCATGCTTTGTGTGCGTGCATTATCTATCATCGGACCAGGAAATTGCCTCATGGTGCTCCTGCCAGGCAAATCTCCATCTGATACACACCATTCCTGACCAGCTAGGATGACGCGGATCTCGTACAGGCCTTGATATTCTTTACAGGTAAGTCCAGTGTTCTGGTGATCGTCTTTCAAATAGAAAAAAGTCCAGAGATTTTGGACAGTGTGTAACAGCGTATTGACGTAGACGACAATTTTGAATCTAACAGATGAACTGCAGATTTGAATTATAGCATAGGCTCAGGTAGGGGTCGAGAAAAACCTTTAAAGGATTGCAACTTCGTTCTGACAAAAGATTCTGTAATCTGTCAATGCGCAAACATGGTTGAGTGTGCTGCAGTTTATGATTTATACAATTCAGTGTGGTTTTCTGTGGGAACTGTACAACTCCAATGCTTTTGCCGAAGTATTACAGGCTAACCACATGAAAACTCTCTTTCTTGAAAGTTGTACGCCTGTCATACCCATTGATTACAATGTATTGTTTGTATATTTATCGAGCTGCAAAGTAATATTATGATTCTGAGAATGTTAAATTCTCCAAACCTGTAATTATCGTAATGCAGGCAAAGAATTATTATGAAGTAAGCACAAACAATCAAACAAGACTTCTTAAATGTACTGACCTTGCTCTTGCTTCATGAAACTGTAACAAGGTGTATTTCCTGCCACTCTCCGCGCATGCACTTCGCAGGTTTGAAACCGGTCCCGGTCATATGCGTTCTGTTTAATATTTTGCCTTTCCGTCACTTCCTGTCGCGTCATGCAAAATTCACAACCACTCCCTCGCTCACCGTAACATTAAACAGCAGTTCCGTGTCCAGTTCTGCCAAAATTCCATTTGACTATTGCTGCCTGGTACATTTACGCATTGTGTAATTTCCTCTCTCCTAGCGAAGGAGTTAATGGTTCTGTGAAGTGTGTTTTTTGGGTAGTTGCTCTCAGTTGTGTCAAGCCACCCTAATTGCAGCGAACTTAATCGGCTCACCATAACAAGGTACGTCGAACACGAACGCAATTAGAAACTCACGAGAGGATAGAACCACCCACCAAACCCCTGAAAACAGACCGGGCTTGCTCCATGTGACCGTGTCCCCCATACATCAGACAAATGTGTGCTGACCACCAACTTCACCTCAACCAGAAGGAAAACCAGAGGCCCTACCCTTACACACCACATAACACAAAGTTTCACCCTCCGGGAAGTCTTAGGGCGTTTTATTTTGCTAGTTATCCCAGGATGCTAGTCTACTCTTGCGCCTTGAACTAATTTCCACAAATGCGTGTTTGAATCATTTTCTTCTTTCTACTGCCTTACCAACCCCTATAAGAAGAACTGGGTCTGTCTCCCAATGCTGCCCCGCAAACCCGTTTCACGACACTGCATTCACTTGAATTTTCTTTTTCTCAGCAGGCCTAAAACGTTTTGTAATTTTGCGTCATTCTTGTTGCACCGAATAAAATAAAAATAGTATTGTAGCATATAGATAGGGAAAACAACTAGCATCGTTAATTTTTTTCGTTAAATGTCGCAAACAGGTTGGGTTACGAATTGTTGTATGGTCTGCTTGTAAAGCCCTGTACATTGTAATCTATATTACAAATTACCACAACAATTTTAAGTTTGTGAAATTTTTATGTCCTATGTTTGTGCACGGATTGTACCTTTAGTTTATTTTCCACACTGATTTCCCATCTATATCGACATCAATTTATATGTAAATCACACCAGTCACGTTTCAAGTCCCACTTCGCACCCCCCCTCCGATCCTGCCAACAAAATGGATGCCCTCTTTGCCTGTTGTAAATCACATGGTAATCAGATTGTTTTGTTGCTTAGGAAAGTAAATTATTATAATTATTGTTGGTATTTTGTTTTATCAGGAGCCCAGGATTTCATTTGTCGTTCATGTCTTGTTGTTTGTGTTTGCTCTTTTTTATTATTTGCTGTTTAATTTGCGTATTGCCTGTCATTACGCATGTGCTTTTTACGAGTACTGAGTGTTTGCAGCATGTATGTTTCCTTATTGTGTTCATTAGAGATTTGCTATATGTTTAACTATATGAATTCAGTTGTGCAACAAAAGTTATTTTTTGTCGTTTTTAAAGGTTTTTCGTTGTTGGTTGAAAGGTTTATAAAAAAATTTTATATCTTGTATTATATTCAAAAGAATCCTAACGACTTTGAGGATAAGTCTTTGCGAATTTATAGCTGTTCAATTAATCATACCGGATACAAAGTCGCTGCACTCACACTTAAATGTACAAAACTGTTATGGCTGTTTGAGGATTGTTAATATATATTCGATACAAAATGTGTATTTATCGTGTGATGTAGACAATGGACTTTTCACTTGATTGGTATCTGTGTTCTGGGTCTGTCCTGTTCATAGAAGTTTTCATGTAAATCAAAGCTTTGTTCCCAGAACAGTTGTGAGAGGAGAAGCAGCCAGCCTGTAGTCATGGCCATTGGATATTCTTGACGTCCTTCAAGGGAGGGGGGGGGCTTTCTGCAGTGCACTGTGCATAACTTTGTTTTTGGTTATATGGCATATTACAATACGTAGTTGTGGCTGCTTTCTACATTAAACTCCCAGTATGTATAACATTCCTGACACGCCTAAAGGAATATTAACTTTTCCTCATCCATTCAAAAATTGCTCACATCTTTTATCAATGTCTTACCTATTTAAAACACATGACAGCCCATATTCTTATCACTACCGTCCTTTGCAGTCACATACAGTGAAGTCGAATGATGACCTCTTTTCTCTTTCTCTGTCTCACTTTAAATTACATTGCTATTGCTTTAACTGTACCAAGAAGGATGTGTTTTCACATGCGTCTGTGATTAGGTGAAAGGTTCGGTCTGTCTGGTCGTTTTTCTGCCTGTAATAACACCCAAGTGCGTAGATCAAATCAAAGGACAGGGGACGATCCAGTCAAGGATGTGGAAGGAGAATTCTCATCAACAGATTCGTAGTGAGAATGTGAGGACACCGACACACAAACACACCGACCACACCCACACAACCACACACACGGACATCGACCAATGAACTGACACTAAAAAAAAGTTAGCCCTTGGACAATTACAAGCCTGTGGCCTACAGGCACAATATAAGAATCACACACAAATTGAGGTATGCAAGGAAGAATGGAAGGGTATATGAAATATAACGACACAAGAATGTAGTTTAAAAATCAGCAACTTGGAAAACCCAAATGTGATTGGAAAAAAAGTCCGAACTGATCCTTCATTAACAAAGAATAAGACATTGGTAAATATATCTGTTCACGGCCATGCAATTGCTTTGTGTTCACCACCAATTTACACACAGACATCCCCATCATACTACTTTTATTTCCGAAAAATTTACCGTGCGACATCACATACTTTGCAAACCAACCAAATAACACACCACACACGCACGCACCGCACTATGCACAATCCAATGTATTTTGTTTATCGCGTTCTAATCTACGCTGATTGTGTGTATATTAACTGTCCCTTCCTTTGCAAATCTGCATAATCTGGGTCTTTTTTCATATAGTTTTACAAGAATAATCTATCAGTTTGCACTCTTTGGTTATACATACTGTGTATTTCCAAATATTTGGACCTTTATCGGTTTTATTCATATTTGTCAGTGAAATCCAGTTTTTTGTCTCTTTGTCTGGTCATATAAATATCATTAATGCAATCCGGTTGGGTAATCATAATCATTTATTGTGGTAATTTTCAGCAGTTATCGAGAATACAGCTGATTTCTACAGGAATCAAATGAATAGGGTTGTGGTTGGGTCTACACTATAGAACAAAAGTCTTTTTTTCTTTCAGATCTTTTTTGCATCTCAATCCTTAAATTTTATTAAGGCACTAAGACCTTATGGTGTCCCTTTTTCACACAATGGAGAGGCGCATCATCTGTTCCCAAAAGTTCTGTTCCATTCGAATGATGGGTCGAACTGAGAATAAAATACATTTCAACAAGAACGTTCTTAGTCTTCCAAAATTCAATTTTAAGTTTGTTTATCATTATGATAGAGCAGAGCTTTCTTCGCTCCAAACTTCTTACCCGGCCTTCATTGTCAGCCCAAGTGTTATAACCGAGTTTGTGACACATCATATATAATGCGTACATATAAGCAATTACGAACAGGCCACACAGTGCATAACTGTATTGTCAGTTTTTTTTGCGCCTAAATAGCCAACTTTCTTATAACACAATTTTATATTAGTTTAAGTAAATTTCACTCTCAGATTAAGAGCTAACGCTGTGCGCTGCAGGACTGAACTGCGTGGCCAAACCTATTAGATTATCTTTGATCTCAGTGAAACTGTTTTTTAGGTCTGCTTAGTAATGAATAAATTATTTAGTCTCTAAAATATCCACTTTTATGAGCATTGCACAGGCGAGTTCATTTTGATTTATCGTGGCAAGCTTATTGATCATTACCAAGAAACAAAAACTGGGATTTCTGCACACATAACCTTGCTTAAACATTATAGTGCACATCCAATCAATAAATGAAACATGTCATTTTTGTTGAAAGAGAATCATTTTGTACAAGAGCTAACTAAGCAAGCAAATAATCAATAGTTGAACAGCTCTTTTTGATCCCTGCTTGATATTCCGAGTAATTTTTTTTCTCTTTAACCAGCTCTTGTACACAAATGTGTCAAATAACTGTTACTATAATGTTTCAACTAATATTGCATCAAAAATTCCCCTGTGATTGTCAGGATTTGATGAAATCTCATTATTATTATTATAAACATTCACTTTGTCCATCATCTGCTTCACTTTCTTTTGGGGGTAAACTTTTTAAAGTGTCGAAACCAGTCATCCAGAGTGATATACTAATATGTTTTTTTTTTACAGGAAAAATCTATTACATCTTACCAAAATTGCTTGCTTGATTATTCGCCATAAGACAACAACTCATTACGCAACTATTTGTGGAAATCTTTCTCATGGTGGTCTTTAAAAGCTGTTCATACACTGGTGTGTGCAATACAAAAAGCACTGACATCTTCAGAATCCCCTGTTGGACAGGCCATTTCTGTAAGGTTTCCTTGATTTTTTCTTTGCTGTCTTACATTCTTGCTCGCACCAGTCATCTGATGCATTATTATCACCAGTTCTTATCTACTGCTTCATGCATTCAGCACTTCATTTCATACAATTATCAAAAGTAAACAAAGTCTTGTCAACATCTCATCATCATGGCAGTACAGAAAGGACAAGGCAATGAGGATGGCATGGCAGTACAGAAAGGCAAGGCAATGAGGCATGGCAGTACAGAAAGGACAAGGCAATGAGGCATGGCAGTACAGAAAGGACAAGGCAATGAGGCATGGCAGTACAGAAAGGACAAGGCAATGAGGCATGGCAGTACAGAAAAGACAAGGCAATGAGGCAATGTCTGATGAAGAGGATGAAGGACAAACAGAAAGGCAGAGACACAGACAGAGACAGGGAGCGATAGACACAAGATTCCATATAGATCTATGTGAAGACACTAATAATAAAGAGTATTACAGGTTGAGAAACTTGCAATCCTGGTTGTGAATAAATCACACACACACACACACACACACACACACACACACACACACACATATATAGAGAGAGAGACAGACAGACAGAGAAAATGAGTGAGTGAGAGTGAGAGAGAACAAAAAATATGATATATATCTATTTCAAAAAGACAAAATGCTACTAAGAGTATCTTATGGCAACAAAATTTTAAAGACTATTACAAGCTGAAAAAAAAAAAATCCTGAGGGATATCAGAGCAACAGACAGACAGAGACAAAGAGAATACGAGAAGGAGATAGAGAGAGAGAAAGGCAGAAAGTGAATTAGATAAGAGAAAATGGAGGGAGGAAACAGACACTTTTCATTATCCTTTTCGCTGTTGTTGACAAACCTGTCTTTAGTTTAAGCTCACACTTTTCATTATCCTTTTCGCTGTTGTTGACCAAACCTGTCTTTAGTTTAAGCTCATTTCTTCTGCACAAGTGTAACCTACAAAGATGTGCTGCAACCAAGAGAGATCTGCTTGGAAGGAAAACACAGTTATTGCTCAAGAGAGAGAGAGAAAAAAAAAAGTAAAGAATGGCAAGAAATGAACACAAAATGGCATGCTTTTCCGATCCTCCACCGAACTCCAAAACGGTTGTCCACTTTGCGAACCATTCCTCTCTGCCCTCACAGAAACTGATATCCCAAAGATGCCATGTCAAGACTGGCACTGCTGTCTGAGACGTCACCCGACGTCACAACCGACACGCCCGGACACAGCTGGACCACCACCCTTTCCGGCATCTCCTCATCCTCCCCCCTACCCCGCCCGAATCTCCAGACGTGTCTTCTTCACAGAGGGAACTCTCCGGAACTGCACTGGATTTGACTCGCTGCCCAACAGGTAAAACCAGAGTCCTTGGGGAACGGGACATGATTTTACGCCCATCGCTGGCGTTAATCTTGAGGCTGGTCCATGCTGGCTGAGGTTTACCGCGACCTGGCGAATGGTTTGAGCTGGATGGAGCACTGGCGGCGTGCTTCTTTCTGTGAAGTCCCAGAACGTCTGATCGGGTGAAATTTCTCACCGCACACTTCGCAGGAGTAGGGTCGTTCACCTGGAATGGAAGGCTTCAAAGTCAGCAACTGATTTAGCTGGCGACACTTTTGTAAAAAAAAATCTTTTAAATCATTCTCCTCACTCTCACAATTCTAATTATCCAGATAAAAGCATCATTTATGCCATTGCGTGTTCAAGGCATCCACAAGACAGGCAACTGTCTTTTGATTCACATGTAAATTGCACATACTTACCACAGATATCATGGTTGGGTGAAACAAAGGGCACAGGGCAAATATGAGAATGAGATTTGAGATCCTCAAGTTCAATCAGAAAGGCAACTGTGAAAGTCAGAAGTCTACCATCTCGTTCAAACAAACTAACCATTCAATTCCAAACAGTCCTATGGGTAAAAAAATCAACAACATTTGTGCGACAGAAATCACAGTACAATTTTGACGGCCGGGCACAAAATGGACACTCATTCCAATTTGAGAAGATTAATGATTGCTTGTTCTTCGTTTTCATTGTCCAGAATGTTGTTTATCTTGCCTGAGGAAGACCTAAGAGGTCAACACCGGTGAAGTTTTTTCATGTAATTTATTTGTCCCTTTTGTCTGGTGGAACATTAATACGTTTTCTTTAAAATTTGTTTGAATGTCCAGCTGCAGTCAGCACACATTACAACTGACAACTACTTTGCACAGCTAGTGAGAGACAGAGTCTCCCTCCTGAGGGCACCACCATGTCCATCCGACAACAATCCCATGAACTTGCTGACACCTACCCCCAAACATAAAATCACCCAGGGCATTCACATGGAGAGGAATTCAAAACTATGGTCACTGTGAGTATGGCATCAAGGGCCTCGGAAACAAGACTGCAAGACAGGCTCTGCGTTTACTTTCATGATGTATACCAGCGTCACTAGCACCAAGATATACCTGCAGCGTTTGGAAATGTGAGCAATGCTCTCACAGATCCATCCATTAAGTGGAAGAAACTCACCTCTGTGGTTCAAGCCTTTCCAAAAGAGCCTGTACTAAACTCTACTGTCAGTAGGAAAAGGCTGTTGTAGATATTTTTTTCAGAATACTGCAGTGAAGACTTCCATGGCAAAACAATAAGATGTGGTGACGTTGTAACCACTGAGCTCACAAACGAATGAGAACTGCCTGATATGACAAAAGACTACTGCACATCCATGACTAACCAGGTCTGTGAAACCAGCAGGATTATACTGACAGTACAAGTTGAACGCACAACGAGCAAGAACGACAAAGCCAATGACCGTTCTGTGTTGAAATTAAACAAATCATTGATTCAACCCCCATCTGGTGCCAAAATGGATGAAGATGAATGGTTTGTCTTGTGATTCATTTGTCTACGTTTTTCTGTGGAGCCTTACAAATGAATTTCTCATTTAATGAATAAGTTTTTAACAGTCTTGAACAAATGATCAGTGTGACAATGATTGAGCCACCGAACTGGTTACTCCGCCTTGGCTTAAGGCTGTGTCAGACCAATTGACATAGGCTAGAACACCAAGGCTACATCAAAATGTTGTTACGCTCTGCATAGTTATGTGGAATTATCTTCAGTTGTGACAAGCTCCTAGCATAACATTATCAGTCTCAAAAATCCCCCAAAGTCGGAGTGTGGCTGCCCACATGGCGGGGTAATCAAAAATGATCACACATGTCATGTTCTCATCCCCAGCTTATGCATTTGTGCCATAGTGTTCAAGTACTTTGGATGATCCCTGGAGTCTTTTACCCAGGGTACGACAACAGCAACAACTGGCCACTCAGTTTTGAAATCCACTCACTAATCTTCATCTGCACCCATTTCGGGCCACCTGGTGACTGAATTTTTTTCAGCTCTATTTGTGTGCAGCTGTGCATGGTGAACCTGGAATTAGCAGCTGGAAATGGTTCTGCTGAAAGGGGTGAAGAAAAGATGGGGAAGGGGAGGCACTGAAGATTTGACAGAAAAAAAGGAAAGATAAAACGCGCAGAAAGACCAGAAAAAAAACAACACACGATCCAAAGATCAATGTGTACCAATAATACTCTGTGCACCTATTAAACCCATTTACTGCTCATATGTGTACTGAGTTCATAAGTTTTCCTTATTCTCAGACACCATAACGCACAAACCTCTCTGATTTAGTGATTACACAAATTTATCCACAAACCAACAAGTGGGAGCATTCCAACACACTTCAGTCAGCCAGCCAGTTCATTTGCATCAATCATGTACGGCCAATAAACCTACACCGCAGTGTAATGGAATCCTGTTGGTGATTGACTGCCCTGTCCCCCTGGTCAGTCAGGGCCATACATTGGCTACAAGCCAGTGTCTAGGTGATCACAGGTCCCATAATGATGACACACTCAGAACCACACATTACTGATGGGTTTTTTCACTGTGAAGTTGTTGTTGTTGTTGTACTCTGGTTCACACCTGAACAGCCGGATTACTTGAACACTATCTCATGGGTGTTATGTGGCTTCTATTGTTCATCTTCCTTACTTGAACACCATGGTACAAATGTATCAGCTAGGGATGAGAACATTACGTGTGTGACCGTTTCTGATTACCCCGGCACGTGGGCAGCCACACTCCGACTTCGAGGGATCTTGGAGACTGATAATGTTACGCCAGGAGCCTGTAAGGAATGAAGTCTCTTGACAGCTGACAGACATACCCAGTAAACGTCTGTCTAGAAGTAGCATGTGCCAATAGGCCTTAATGTGTGGTCATGTGTGCTTTCTGTTCACTCCCTGGCAACTGGAATAGCAGAATAACAGAAGTGCTCCGGTTTCGATCGAAGTTCTGTCTCAATAACCGGACACTGTGGCAAAGTGGTTAGCATCACAGACTCCCGGCCATTCATTCACAGGATTTTTCTGCTCTAACCGGCTCCTGCCCAAAGTTAAGTTTGCTGTGGGCTCAGCTGGAAAGACTGGGACCACACAGTTCAGCTTCAACCAATGAATGGATGCCTCTCTGAGAGTGTTGCTCACATTTCCTGACCAACATTGCAGGTGTCTGCATCTCTTCAGCCTGGTTGATGCAGAGATATAGTATGAAAGTAACCCTCGAGTACAGCCCTGCCATGCACTCTCAGACCTGCAAGGGAATCCGCAACATCATCCTCATCAATCAGAATAAAAAAGAAATATAAAATTCTGTGGCCCTTCATACCCTGCTCTCAGGGTGACCTCAGTTTCAATCGTCTCTCCATGTCTATAGCCTTGGTTTCATTCTGTTGGGAACTGGTAGCGGCAAATCAAACAGAATGCCGTTAGACGGACATGGTGGCGCCCTCCAATGGGAGAGCTCACTGAGTCACTCACACCAGCTCAGCAACTAAGCAATTGTTGTCACCAATAGGGGACTTAGTAGGTGGTGACCTGCATATGTTGGATCAGAACAGGCGCCACTGAACACCACAGAAGTGATTCGGCAGCAGTGCAGTGTCTCCTCTGGTGGGTTGCCTCATGACGACTTGACACTGACTGCTCCCTGTGGATTGCCATGGCTGCGGCTGTGGATGAGGAGTCAGAATGAGCGGCATGGAGGCAGTGCCACTAAGGACACACAGAAGATGGGATAGCAAGAAAAAACAAACAAACAAAAGAAAGAAAAAATGTTCTGTCTAAATATGTGTGGACAATTTACAACTGCCTCTGCTGTTCTCATAGCAAAGGTATTGAACAGAAAGTTTGCTCTTGCTTCTGCATATGGGAAACCAAGAGGGCATGAATTCTCTTCTCTCTGTCAACAGGATGGGAAAAAAAAAAAAAAGGGAAAGAAACAAAGAAAGATTAACGAGCCATTCTGCCTCACTACCTGTGTGCAGACGAACATGCACGGTCCGGTGACTGTTCTTCTGGAAAACCTTGCCACAGATGTGGCACGTGTAGGGCTGATGACCTGTGTGCTTTCGCCGGTGCACGTTCAACTGCTGCCGGTAGCTAAAACACCTCTCCGCAGTCATTGCAGCGATAGGGCTTTTCACCGGTGTGGGTGCGGCGGTGATCCTTCAGCTTGGCTCCCTTGCTAAAGCTCGCCCCGCAGATGTCACAAAGGAATGGCCGCTCACCTGCCACAGACACAGCACATTACTGGTGGTAATACTGTCGCTCTATATTCAGTCCACCTACTGTTGGTAATGCTGTTGCTTTATATTCAGTCCACCTACTGTTGGTAACACTGTCGCTTTATATTCAGTTGACCTACTGTTGGTAAACTGTCGCTCTATATTCAGTCCACCTACTGTTAGTAATACTGTCGCTTTATATTCAGTCAACCTATTAGTAATAATGTTGCTTTATATTCAGTCTACCTACTGTTAGTAATACTGTCGTTTTACATTCAGTCAACCTACTGTGGTAATACTGTCGCTTTATATTCTGTCAACTTACTGTTGGTAAGACTGTTGCTTTATATTCAGTCGACTACTGTTGGTAACACTGTCGCTTTATATTCAGTTGACCTACTGTTGGTAAACTGTCGCTCTATATTCTGTCAACCTACTGTTGATAATGGTCGCTTTACATTCAGTCAACCTATTAGTAATAATGTCGCTTTTATTCAGTCTACCTACAGTTAGTAATACTGTCGCTTTTTATATTCTGTCAACCTATTGTTAGAAATACTGTTGCTTTATATTCAGTCAACCTACAGTTAGTAATACTGTCGCTTTATATTCTGTCAACCTACAGTTAGTAATACTGTTGCTTTATATTCAGTTAACAGTGACGGCTTTTTTTTTTTTTTTTTTTTTTTTCATTAACCTGGTCATACCCTTAGCCATAAATGTACATGGACACATTTAATCAGAAAGACAATTACGTTTAAATTGATAGGAGGAGTATTGTCAGTTTGAAGTCATCTTTGTGTTTTGTTTTTCATTTTGCTTTTTGTTTTGTTTTCGTTTCATCTTCTGTGCCCACTGTGGCACCTGGACGCGCACGAAGGGTCTGAAGGTTTGACTTTTCTCTCCCAGGGATGATCAATAAGGATCACGATAAAATGTTACAGAGTTCAGTTCTGGCCACAGAGTACACGACAATGCTATAATCATTTTTTTTTCTTTTTTTTAATTTCAATTTCAATTTTTTATTTATTTATTTATCTTTATTTTATTTTATTCTTTTATTTTTTTTCCTCTGCACCATCTCAGAGGCAGTGCACCCATGCCGCTCATTCCGACACCCTTCCACAGCCACAGCCTGGTCAGCCCCGCCGCAGCCCGACAATCCACAGGAAGCAGTCAATGTCATGTCAAGTTGTCAAGAGGCCACCCACCGGAAGAGACACTGCACTGCTGCCGAGTCACTTCGGTGGTGTTCAGTGGCGCCTGTTCTGATCTAACATACGCAGGACACCACCTCCTAAGCCCCCTACTAATGACAATAATTGCTTAGTTGCGGAGCCTGGGCTATAAGCAACATTATCTTATCTAGTCGCGCGGAGCCGGCGTGAGTGAGCTCTCCCTCCGGAGGGCGCCACCACATCTGCCGAACAACAGTCCCCCATGGACTCGCCAATACTGTTGACCCCGACAGAGCCAAACCAAGGCCACAGACATGGAGAGGACAATGAAAATGAGGTCACCATGAGAGCAGGGCATGAAGGGCCACAGAATTTGAGACTTTTTTTTTTATGCTTACAGATGAGAATGAGGATGATTAAGATGATGCAACGGATTTCCATTTCGGTCTGAGACTACATGACAGGGCTGTACTCTCTATGCCTCCTTTCATAATATATCCTGGTGTCATCCAGGCCCAACAGATACAGGCACCGGCAGTGTTGGTCAGGAAATTTGAGCAACACTCTCAAAGACGCGTGCATTAAGCAGATGAAACTCAATTGTGTGGTCCCAGTCTTCCCAACTGAATCTGCAGCAAACTCAACTCTGGATAGGAGCCGGTCGGGAAAGAAAAATCCCACATGACTCTGATGGGAATCAAACCCACGACCTCCCAGCCGGGAGTCCGCGCCGCTAACCACTTCGCCATGGTGGCTGGTACAATGTATAATCTTCGTTTCCTTTCATAATACATTTCCTGGCATCAACCAGGCTTTGGGGATATTGACATCTGTTGGTCGGCAAACTGGAGCAACTCTCTAAAGAACATGGCCATTGAATGGATAGAACTTGCCAGTGCCTCTTCCCCTGTGAATCCTTTGTGCACTGAACACCGAGTGGGTGCCAGTCACGGCTGAAAAAATCCCACAAATACTCTGATTGGAATTGAACCCATGACCTCTCAGCCTCAGTGTGTGTGTGTGTGTGTGTGTGTGTGTGTGTGTGTGTGTGTGTGAGTAGGTGTGAGTATGTGTGTGTGTGTGTGTTTGTGTGTGAGTGCGTGTCAGTGTGTGTGTGTGTGTGTGTGTGTGTGTGTGTGTGTGCGCATGCATGTCTCTGTGTGTGAGCATGTATGTGTGTGTGTGTGTGTATGAGTGTGCATGCGTGTTGAATACCTGTTGGCACATACAGCAAATTGCACTCAGACTCCGTGCGCTTGTGCGAGTGTGGGCATGTGCATATGTGCATGTGTGTGCGTTTGAGAGTGTGCATGAACGTGCACGACAGTGCACATACCAGAGAGTATCTATGAGTGGGTGTTATTGTGTCAGTGTTAGGGAATGCGAGTGTGAGTGTGCGTGCATTACTGGGCATGTGTGTCTCAGTCTCTGTACATATATTCACATGCCCACCCATGTGTGTGTGTGTGTGTGTGTGTGTGTGTGTGTGTGTGTGTGTGTGTGTGTGTTCTTTCACATATTCTTGTTTGGCAAAATACCCATCTTTCCATCCCTCCCTCACCACTATATTCAAATCCCATGCCCCATGAAGCCACACAAGTGAAATCCTTCTTTATGTCCTGCACATTTCATGAGCAAACATACATGCACACACACATGGACACACATCCACACACGCATATGTTCCCACATACATGTGCAGATATGTGGGAACGTGCTCACACAAGCCCACAGATCTCACACACGCACACACACACACACACACACACACATTCACTGAGCATCTATGCTGCGAATGATGATACAATACACATGAATATTTACAATATTTACATAGCACACACAGTAGCGGCACACACACATACTTGCCATTATTCAGTGACCGATTCCCTGTCTGGCGGCCATTTTCGCCATGACTATATAGTGTCTTTTTTTTTTTCTTCATCTTCACGGTCCTAAACGATATTTGTTTTCACCTGAAGAAGATCCAAGAGGTTGAAATACATTGTGTCTTGTCCGGTTTACAAGACATCTGCTAATGTCTCTTTCAGAATGAAAACAAAGGTTGTCCACTCACTAGCCACCATGATGAAGTGGTTAGTGCCGCAGACAACCGCCTGGGAGGTTGTGGGTTTGATTCCTATCAAAGCTACGAGGGATTTTTCTGCCCTGACTGGTGTCTACCCTGAGTTGAGTTTGCTACAGGCTCAGTTGGGAAGACTGGGACCACACAGTCGTGTTTTTCATCCATTAACTGGATGCATCTCTAAGAGTGCTGCTCAAATTCCTAACACTGCACGTCACGGAGTCTCAGACTGGTTTGGAAATCCATAGCATCATCTTCATCATCCTCATTTTCATCGATCAGCATTGGAAAAAGTCTCAAATTCTGTGGCCATTACGCCATGCTTTCATGGTGACCTTGGTTTCAATGTCCTCTCCACATCTGTGGCCTTGGTCGATACTGTCTGGGTCACCGGTTATCGGCAAATTCATGGGGGCTGCTGCTGGGCCAGACATGACGGCCCCCTCCAGAGTTACAGAGCTCAGTCACACCGGCTCTGTGACTAAGCAATTATTGTGATCAGTAGGGGGCCTTAGTAGATAGCGTCTCTGCATATGCTGGATCAGAACAGGCACCACTGAAACACCACCGAAGTGACACAACAGCAATGCAGTGTCCTCTCCCGTTGAGTGACACTGACTGCTCCCTGTGGACTGCTGGTGCCGGGGCTGTGGCGGGCCATAGGGGAGTTGGAATGAGCGGCGTGGGTGCAATGCCACTGAGACGGCGTAGAAGATGGGACAGAAAAAAAAAAAAAAAAGAACAAAGTTGTCCATTGCGGTCTCCACACCTACCTGTGTGCATGCGGCGGTGCCAAGTGAGCTGGGTGCTGGTGCAGTAGGCCACCCCACAGAACTCACAGCTGAAGGGCTTCTCGTCCCTGTGGTAGCGCATGTGCACCCCCAGGTTGCTCTTCTCCGTGAACTTGGAGCCACACACCTCACACTGGAAGCTCCGCAGTCCCAGGTGTCGCTCCGTGTGCCTCTTCAGGTTGGACCGCAGCGAGAAGCGTTTCTGGCAGATGCTGCAGGCGAAGGTTTGACTCCAGTGTGTGTGGTCATGTGATTTTTCAAACTGCCGGTGCTGCCAAAGACTTTTCCACACTCCTGGCAAGTGAAGCTGTCCGCCCTGACAACAGAAGAAAAACAACAAAAAAAAAGAGGTGAGAATCTTCCTTAACGCTCTGACTTGGTCACATCCAAAAGGGAAAACAAGCCAAAGAGGAAGTGGAGGAATTTGTAGGAGACGTGCACAAAAGCCTTCTGCATTCCGGATAGTTGTCCATCTGAGGAGGGCACGAAACAACAGGTGTTATTCATCATACTGTTCATGTTCAGACAACAAATGGTCAAAGGAGAGGAGAGGGGCGGAGTCTGAACGAATCACGGTGAAGACTTGTTCTGAATGTACCTAGACATGCCAGCCTGGAGAGTCCGCACATCGGAGATGACGGGTGTGAATCCAGCAACCACCTCAGCCTTCCACAACAGAAAGGACAATGAAGAGGAGAGTGTGTGACTTGTGAGCGACTGGCACTCCTGGCACTGGTCCTGGACCGGGGTCTTGATCAGCACCCTGAAGGTGTGAAACTTACAAGAAAAAAACTATTCTGCCACCGAACGGAAGAAGCAGACACATTACAACACAAACACAATGCGTTTCGACCTCTTTGGTCTTCTTCAGGCAAGACCAACAGCATTCAAGACAATGACAGCAAAGAACGGATAATCACTTAACTCAATTTGGAGCCAAATGAATGTGGAATCCATTCTGCGCCCACATCTATTTTGCATCCAGTTTGAGGAGGTAAGTAGTGTTCGTTCTTCGTTTTCAATGCCTGAAGAAGACCACAAAGGTTGAACCATGTCGACTATGTCCAGTACTTTTTTTTTATCGTTGTTTATTCGTTTGGCGGCATGGCAATTTTTCTGTTCAGTTTGTTTCAATTTCAGCATGCAATCACCTCATTGTGAAACTGACCCTGAAGGAAGGAGGCAGTCTGGATACTGTGCAATGCAGTGAACATCACGACAGACGACACTCCAGCAAACACCTCTGGCTAAAACAACACTGAGAGAATAAAGAGGAGGTGGAACCAGCCGCCGTGGCGAAGTGGTTAGCGTCGCGGAGGCTGGGAGGTCGTGGGTTCAATCCCATCAGAGTCATGTGGGTTTTTCTGCCCCGACCAGCTCCTACCCAGAGTTGAGAGTTTGCTGCGGGCTCAGTTGGGAAGACTGCGACCACACAGTCGAGTTTCATCCACTTAATAGATGCGTTTCTGAGAGTGTTGCTCAAATTTCCTGACCAACACTGCAGGTGCCTGTATCTCTCGGGCCTGGTTGACGCTGGGATATATTATGAAAGGAAGCGTA
>JADBJO010005000.1:97500-110000 GCA_016801955.1 Conus betulinus
TGTGTTCATGTGTGTGTGTGTGTGTGTGTGTGTGTGTGTGTGTGTGTGTGTGTGTGTGTGCGCGCGTGCATGTGTGCGTGTGTCTGTATGTGTGTGCGCACGCTTGCGTGCATGCACATGTATGTTTGTGTGTGTATGTGTTTTCGCAAACACATCAAAAACACTCTGTTTTCTTAAAAGAAACATTTGGCAACGATGCATTAAAAACAACACACTCATATCTTATCATCAAAAATGGGTCCTTTATATTGTGCATGTATAAAACTGCTCTTTTACACCTTTGAACACAAAGGTATGTTTGCCAACATTTGTCTTGTTGACCGTGCCTTTAACTTGCTCCTGTTAAAGTGTCTGTAAACTGCTTACTTAATCTATATATACATGCGCAAACTGCTTCCTTAATCTATATACATGTGCATATCTACCAAGCTGGAAACACTGAGCTACTGGGGGGGTGGTCAGTTCGCTTCGGTAACAGCTTCCTTTACATGCTACGTTTTTGGGTTTTCTTGTTTGTTTGTTTTTCAGTGAGTTTGGCAACATATTTGTTTCACAAAATATAGCGCAGTTCATCACTAGTCACATCTGCCTGATTTTACAACCTTTTTTTTTTTCATCTTTAGTCTGTGGTTGTGACAAAAATGGACCCAGGCAGTGGTACATGGCTTGGACTGAAACATGTACATTGATCTTTCTTCATCATGAGCAATCAACACAGGAACAAACTGTGTCCTGCTAGTAAATCAAATACTAATCCCACCAACTGCAAGCCATTGCAAAACTTTTAGATAACAGGATGCTTTTGATGCGTCCTGGAATACGGTGAACATTCATTTTATGTTTCCACTTCCATTACCTGCACAGTGTTTTGCGTTCAGAGTTCCGTGCTTTGACAGTGAATTAAATTCGCTCCTGTACACATCTTACAGGACTGCTGTCCCTGAGCACGAATTAGTCTGTGAGTGCTGGATGCCCAATGGAAGTTTCCTTCAAGCTGTTTAACGCTGTATGTTAAAACTTTAACCCTTAACTTTT
Organism: Conus betulinus; assembly: GCA_016801955.1. Lineage (NCBI taxonomy): Eukaryota > Metazoa > Mollusca > Gastropoda > Neogastropoda > Conidae > Conus > Conus betulinus. Next base: position 98,536 of record JADBJO010005000.1, read on the forward strand.
TATTACCCTTTAACCATTTTATCCTGCCGCAGCCTGCCGACGGGAAATCCCGTTTGTTTATTTATGCCCGCTGCAGCCCGCCGCCAGTTACTCAGGCCTGATGGGGATTTTCCATCACGCACTAAGCTGTGGCTTGTACATGCACTTCATGAATGGTGTTTCCCGCTGAAGTCAGGATGAACCAATGGAAGACTGGTACTATTTTGGTTACAACTTAGGCTCCCATTCACTAGACATTGCTCAGTGTCTGGCACTTTCATTCACACGCTTTCTTGCAGACTAACAATGGCGGCCAAGAACGAAGATGAAATTTGGAACGAATACACTGAGGAGGAAACAGAAGTTATTTGCGTCAAGTAGAGGAGATTGAAAGAGAACAAAACAGAGAATCAGATGTAGAAATAGATGTAGATGAAGAAGGTGACACAGAAGACGATAGTGAGCCATTCTGAGGATAACATTCCACTGGCAGTGTTGCAGACAACATGGCGAAGGGCAGTTGTCGCGTCAGCAGTGACCCCATTCACGCTGCCGACTGGCCCGGTTCATACTCTGCTGCTCAACGCCAAGCCATTAGATTACCTTTTTTTTTTATTTGTACCAGAATATTTTTTGAAACGGCGGCTGATGAAACCAACAATTAAGCCAAGCAAAAGATCACTGCTAAAGGCTTAGCCACAGATCCGTTGTGGACCGACACAACAGCTGATGAAATTAGGGCTTACCTGTCGATACTGATTATGATGGGGATCAAACGTCTACCAAGGATTCATCTGTACTGGTCTACTGATCCGAAATTTTCCGACTCATGGATCAGTAGTATCATGCCTAAAACAAGGTTTTTCAAACTAAATACTTTCAGATGAGAAACACCGCAACACACCTGGACGTGACAGCCCCGACTACGACCCCCTGTACAAGATTAGACCCTTCCTTGACATGCTCCAGCCCCTGTTCAAGGCACGATATACCCCAGGCCGTGACTTGAGCATTGACGAATCCATGACTGGCTTCAAAGGAAGGCTGTTTTTCAAGCAGTACATGCCAGCAAAGCCCACAAAATGGGGGCTAAAAGCATGGCAAATGTGTGACGCAGAAAACAGGCTACTGTGTGGCCTTTGATGTCTACACCGGTCGTCACAGTCGCCAGGACACCAGCGTCAGCTTGGGGGAAGAGGTTTGTCAACAAACTGGCCTCAGAATACTTCCACCAAAACAGGCACCTATACTTTTGACAGATTTTTTACCTCAGTGTCCCTCCTGCAACACCTGCACAGTAAGGGGACATATGCCTGTGCGACAATCATGCACAACAGGAAAGGACTGCCTAATGAGGTGAAGGGGGCAAAGCTTGCCCAACAGAGTGGACCTTCTGCAGATGCAACAAGGCGCTTTGATGTCTACTGTCTATAAAGACAAGCGCCCGATCTTCATGCTGAGCTCCAACCAGCCCCCAGGTAAAACGGTGACAGAGGACAAGGAGACCCCTACTGTCATCGCTGCCTACAACAAGTGCATGGGAGGTGTCGACAAGTGTGACCAGTACTTGTCCTACTACCCTGTGGGCCATGCCGACAAGAAGTGGTGGAGATACATCTTCCACTCCATGCTCAACTTGTGCATCGTTCAGGCATTTCTCACCTGGGAGAAGTCAGCACATGACCCACCTGTCAACAAACGATACAACCACCTGTCCTTTCGCTGCGATGTTGTTGAACAGCTGAGGGTAGGCTTCACTTCCAGAAAGAGGATTGCAGCCAGACGAAAATCTGCTTCACAGCCCCCTATCGCCTTCCAAACAATCGACCAGCACAAGCTAGTGAAGACAGATGGCTGCAAGAGAGTCTGTCGTCAGTGTGTCATTGCTGGCGACGCACAGCCAAAAACGGGCAGGTGGAGACATCATGTGCCAGTTTTGTCAAGTGTCGCTGTGCCATCACAAGAGGGACTGCTTCAGGGACTACCGTCTGCAGAATCTGGTCGGACAGCCCAGTCAGGAGGAAAACCACCACTGACATTGAATGAGGTGACAGGTGACACAGCTGTGACACTGGGCTGTGACACCTGCACTGTGACAGCCATCTAGCTGGCTATTGGCGAATGAGACATCCAGTGTTGTAAATAGTGGAGTGTGTGTATATTTGTAAATAATGTACATTGTGTGCTATAGTCATTGTTAGACTTAGATGCAGTATGTTTTGAGTACTTTCCACTCAGAAAACATAGCCTTGGTGACACTGATTTTGTGACAAGTGTGAATATTCGATTGGATTACTATGACAGTGAAAGTGATGGAGGACACGTTCAGGTAGGACCACACTTACTATTTCTGACTCACAAGTGTAAACTGCGCATGTTAGAGGATAGTTGTAGACTAACAGCATGATGTCATTGTGATTTTACCTTTATCTGGTGACAACAGAGGGGACAGCAGCATGACACATGTAGGCAGGACACACATACTGGGGTGCACAACAAAGTATGATAAGTTGTGAATACTTTGGCCAAATATGAATGCGCTGCCATAAACAGTAATTGTATGGCAGTATGTATATTTGAGTAACCATTTTTCTTTAAAAAAGTAGGAAAAATTTTCGAATACTAGGAAGCGTTTCAGTACCATGCTTGTCAATGCAAAAGGGTCGAAAGGGCAGTGCAGGCCACACATTCCTCAAGCTCAGCGATAAAGCCACGTCACTGTGTGCTGCACTTCAAACCTAAACCAGAAGGGGAGGGAATGCAGATAAAGTGTAAGTGCAAAAAGCACACAGCCTACGCCAGCTAAAAACAAGTAAGACATTGTTTCCATATGACGTTTTAAACTGCAAATTGCATCTGCTTGAGGTTTCCATCCATTTATGCATCTTGATGTCCAAAGAGTGGCAAGCAGTGCTCAAATTTATTCTTATCATTTAAGATCAAAATAGATACGACTGACTGAATAAAATCTTAGTGAACCTGTAGTAACGCACAATTATCCTGTATGTCATCTGTGGTATACAGAAAAGCAGGAAAGTTTCTTGGGCTTACATTCTGAAGCAAATCAACATTGCAGAATGGGAAGCTTGTACCCATTACGCTGATCTCAAGCATGGTACTACTGGTCACAGAGACGTGATCTAGGTATTATTAAGGACCGGCAGATCAGCTTTTTCTTACAAAAGGTGTAGGAGAATATATCTGAGAGCAAAAAGAGAGGGCCTGCATTAATTTAAAAACAAAAGAAAGCAGCTGAAAAAGGTGAAGCCACAGAAAATGACCAAATGGAAGAGACTTCAGTCACTGACTTCTAGAAGATGGGGAAATTCTCTTCTCAATCATTTCAGAGGAGATGGAAGAAAGGAGCAAAAAGAACGGGGTGGGGCGGGGAGGGCTGTACCATCTTCTACAACCTCTCAGTAGCATTGTTCCGTGTTTATCCTTCCACAGACGCTGCACCGACGCTCTATAACAAAACACCAACACGAGGCCAGCATGCGGCAAGCCACTAGAAGAGACTCTGCACTGCTGCTGAGTCATTCCAGTTGTGTTCTTCTTCTGATCCAACATACCATGGACTTGACCTGCCTGCTGGTTCCGCCACTGACCATAATAACTGCTTTGTTGCAGAGACAGCATGAGTGTCCAGCACTCTTCAGGAGGCACCACATCCGTCTAACAATTGTCGCCAGGACCGTGCCCACAACACTGACTTTGCTAGGAACTGAGCACACATGTGCAGCATGCATTGAGGAAATCAAAACAGATCACCATGGTTAAAATCGAGAGGAATGCCATCAACACTTGAAACAACACATCAGAAATTATGCTACTCCAATCTTCAATTAAAGCTATCTGATTTGTCAGAAAAAAAAAAAACAAAAAAAAAACATAACAATCTCAAACCAGTAACGGCGATGATTCCGTGTTGCCTTCACCCGCCCCTCCTGCCACTGGCTGTCCAGATGACTGGGTTCCTTCTTGCTCTGCAAGTGGTTGTGCCGTTTGCCGTGACTGTTGTTTGCCTTCTTCAAAGACACCGCCTCTGATTGGCTCCTGTGGCGGTCCACCATCTTCTCGTGGTGATCCACTCAATTCATCAGCACACGATCCTCCTTCAGCTTGGCGTGTTGATTCAGCATCAGTTTTGCCTCTTGCCTGTGTACGCTGACTCGGTGTGTTGCCAGCGTCGGCCAGCAAGTTCACAGCACTGGCCTCTGTGCTTTTCTTCTGCACACACAGTATTAAACATGAACCTTTACCTCTTGGAGACAGTAGCAGTTGCATTAATGATGTAATGATAATAATAATAATAATTTGTAATAATGATGGCAGGGCTAGTTTTTGTGATGGTTGCTTGTTGTTATTCATTAACTGTTCACAGTTCTTGTTTTTAATCTATACTTGAATGGATGCATATCTGTGTACATGAAAACTAAAGGTCTGGATACAAATTTTGTGTGTAGTTATATTTCACATGAAAGTGCCGTTGCATCAGTCATGTCTACAGCAGTGCCAAATCTGTAGAACTTTACTACAATCTCTGTGTATGTTCCTATCATTTTAAACATTTGAATGTCAGTTTCCTCTGCTCTACAAACTTGCACAATTCTGATCAACTGACAGAAACTTATAAGTACAGATACAAACCCAAAGTCTCACAGATACAGAACAAAGCAATAAAACATTCAAAGAAATTCTTTTGTTTTTGTTTTTTTTCTTTAACCAAACAACTGAAAAATGGAGGAAAACAAGAACATGCAATAACTGTTCAGTCTTGGAAGACTCGCCAAAGATAAGGATATTTGATTATAAATGAGAGAATAATAGATCTAAACATGTTTATGGATAGGCTACTCTGAACATTTAATTTCCGATTTTCCAACCAAACGTTATTGCAAGCTTGGGACTCGCATCCCCTCAGTCCCAAAATGCAAAATTCCACATCCCACAGGTAAACATACCTGGGGTTTTACTATTCCTAGCTGTCTTGCTGGAAAAGAGATACAAGGATGCGCGCACAAACTGTTGTCAAATTTCGACGAACGTGAAGCTTTCCCTTTGACAGGAGAAGTGGTTCACTCATTGTTTCATGTCCGACAAACTAGCTGTAATGTTGCTGTGACTGGCTGCTTCTAACAGCACTCATCAGCATATTAGGCTCCAACTTTCTGGAACTCACTTTTCTCTGCGACTGATAACTTCGGTCCATCCTCTTCAAGCATATCCATGATGAAACCATTCCTCTTTAATGCTGATTAAATCTTTATTGGTCCTGGCCGGTCCTGATCTCCAAACGCAGTCAATGCTTTGTGTCAGTGCAAGAATGTGGGCATAGAGGGCAGTGTTAATTCATTTTGAATATCGAGAGACTGTGTGAGGGCAGTGTTAATTCATTTTGAATATTGAGAGACTGTGTGAGGGCAGTGTTCATTCATTTTGAATATTGAGAGACTGTGTTTAAGTCCAGATATATATGTGTGTGTGTGTACATGTATGGAAGTGTGTCAGTGTCTGTGTATGCTTGTGTGTGGATGTGCATGCAGGCATGTGTGCGTGCATGCGTGTGTGTGTGTGTGTGTGTGTGTGTGTGTGTGTGTGTGTGTGAATGTGTGTGTGCGTACAGGTATGTATATGTGTATATATATATATATATATATATATATGTGTGTGTGTGTGTGTGTGTGTGTGTGTGTGTGTGTGTGTGTGTGTGTGTGTGTGTGTGTACATGTACGTAAGTGTGTGTGTGTGTGTGTGTGTGTGTGTGTGTGTGTGTGTGTGTGTGTGTGAAAGAATGTACATGTAGTGTGTGTGTGTGTGTGTGTGTGTGTGTGTGTGTGTGAGAGAATGTACATGTAAATGCATATATGTGTGTGTGAGAGTGTACATGTACACGTATATGTGTGTGTGTGTGTGTGTGTGTGTGTGTGTGTGTGTGTGTGTGTGTGTGTGTGTGTGTGGGTGGGTGTGGGTGTGGGTGTGGGAGGGTGTATATGCTTGTCTGTGTGTGCATGTGATTCAGCAACAGATTTCCATCAACCAGTAGCTTGTCAACTGTGTGTACATTAAAACAGGAATATGTGTCCTACTTGCATGCATGAAAATAAAAAAAAGCAATTTTGAATAACTTGCTGTTCTTCTTCACACATTTTCTAAAGAAGCCTATCTAATTTAGAAGAAAGGACAATTCAAACAAGTCAAATTTTAATTAAGTCAGTCACATCTTTTACATATGCCAGCTTATAAGACTAGAACCAACACATTAAATTTTGCATGTACACATACCCTCTGAGTTTTTTTTTCTTTTAGTTTATTTTTCATGCCTCCTCTACAACATAACTCCTGCACTTTTCATTCAGACAATCCACACACAGCCACACATGGTCCATCTGGGCACTAACATGGAAAGAAAATTCAAAGAAAAGAAAACCCGAGGTTGCCAGAAGAGATGAGCATGACAGGCCACGGAACTGACATGTATTGTTGGTTTGTTTATCTGTTTTTTAAAACGATGATCGACTGGGATTATTACGATCAACATGACGCTATGGAACACCATTCTGGTCTAAGACTATGTGACAGTGCTGTACTCCACATGTACTTTCCAACTATTTTCCAGTGTGACCCAAGCCTGAGAGGACATCTGCTGTGCTGCACAGGACACATGAGCTACAGTCTTAGAGACGAGCTACAGTCTCAGAGACAAGCTGCACTCTCAGAGACAAGCTACATCTCAGAGACAAGCTACACTCTCAGAGACAGGTTACACTCACAGAGACACGCTGCACTCTCAGAGATAAGCTACACTCTCAGAGACGAGCTACACTCTCAGAGACAAGCTACATCTCAGAGACAAGCTGCACTCTCAGAGACAAGCTACACTCTCAGAGACAAGCTACACTCTCAGAGACAAGCTACACTCTCAGAGACAGGTTACACTCACAGAGACACGCTGCACTCTCAGAGATAAGCTACACTCTCAGAGACGAGCTACACTCTCAGAGACAAGCTACATCTCAGAGACAGGCTACACTCTCAGAGACAAGCTATACTCTCATAGACACATCCACTGAGAGGATGAAAGTTAACTGCATGGTTCCGGCCTTTCATGTAAACCCACAGCGTTTTTATCTTTCTGGTGTTTGAGCCAGCCAGGTTGACAAAGTCCCCAAATTCGATACCTTTGCCGGGATGTGAACCACTGACCTCCCAGCTTCCAACACTACTCAAAAGCATCATGGTGGCTGGATCTTTACTGTTCTGCAGGCATTCAAATCCTTCAAACACTTGTATACTGCTCTATCGCCAAATTCAGGAACTAACAAATCCAAACAATTAGAACTATGGCGCACTTGTATACTACACTATCGCCCACTTCAGCGAGTAAAATATTCAAACAGGGACTTAAAAATCTTGTATGAGAGATTCCATTCCTTACAAAACGTTCAGTAAAAAAAAAGTAAAGAAAAGGTGAAGGTAACAAAGACAGACCACATACACAATCATGAAGAAAGACAGACAATGTTCTATCATCTTCTCTGCAGTCCTACCTCCTCCTTCCCACTCCTGCCCGACTCGCACCACCTCCTGCCGCTTCCCTTTTGCTGGCCACAGCTCTGAGAGTGGAGCACGTACAAGGAGAGTTGAGAGAACGTGGCTGAACACGTCCCACAGCTGAGAGAGAGACTGGTGCAGGGCGTGGTGGAACTGCTAGCCATGGGGGAGTCCGGTTTTCCATGGGTGGCGTCAGCAGCCAGGCCGCTCTCCAGTGGCTCGCTCTCTCGCAGCTGACTGCGCACAGAAGCCTCCTCTGCCTCAGGATCCCTCTCTCTGCACACAGCAGTAGGAGAATCCTGTACCCTTTCAGTTCATGGTGGTGTTCATCAGTGTCCCTTTGGTGTGGTGTGGATCTGCATCGTAAGGCGCGTCCTCAATCCTTTTAGCAAGTGTACCCAAGAAAACTGCACAACTGATTTCGACAAAAACTAGGGAAAGGGATGGAATCTGGCACCAAGACAAAGCCACTTAACGCCAGTGTGGATCTGGATCAAGAAGCAGATCCAGGATCTGTTCAACCTTGGCAGAGGCCTGCATTCTCCCACTCTTTCTCCCACCATCCCCCACCCCATCCCTCCATTTTGCTACATATTTGACCTATTTCCAGTTCATTTTGCTACAGATTCTACCTATTTCGAATTCATTTTGCTACAGATTGGATGTGTTTCCAATTCATTTTGCTACAGATTCGACCTATTTTCCATTCATTTTGCTACAGATTTGACCTATTTCCTATTCATTCTGAAAACATTTGAACCATTCCCAATTCAATTTGTTGTCTTGTGAAATCAAACAAAAAAAGGTGCAAGCTAACTACAGCAACACTAAGAATGAAAACGTGTTCGACAAATGTTTTGAGCAGCCAATGTCACCTGAACAAAAATCTGTTCCCTTTACTTTAAACTTTCCATGCACATAGCCTTTGACAGATGAAGGCAAAGGCATTTTTAACATACTGCAAACTGATATACATTTTGCCGACTGAACCCAAACACTGAGGGCGAAACTGAATTGTCATTAATACACAAGATACATGAATAGCATGATGGAACTATAAGATACATAAACCGCTTGACGGATCACAAATAGTCAGACTGTCACAATACAAACTTACGTTTCTGCAAAACTGACTAAATGACCCATTTCTGTTTAAAAAAAAAGAAACAACAACAAACTGAACAACTGTTCTCAAGACTATCACGTCACAGTTGCATCATGTTACTATGCCAGCCAAGCTGTATTCAACAGCACCCAGACATTTTTGCAATGAAAATCTTATCATCACTTCCAAAAAGGGTTGTATGAGTGTCATTCTGTGTGTGTGTGTGTGTGTGTGTGTGTGTGTGTGTGTGTGTGTGTGTGTGTGTGTGTGTATGATGAGTGTGAGTGAGAGTGTGTGTGTGTGTGTGTGTGTGTGTGTGTGTGTGTGTGTGTGTGTGTGTGTGTGTGTGTGTGTGTGTGTGTGTGTGTGTGAGTATGTGTGTATGAGTGTGAGTGTGTGTGTGTGTGTGTGTGTGTGTGTGTGTGTGTGTGTGTGTGTGTGTGTGTGTGTGTGAGTGAGTGTATGTGTGTGTGAGTGTGTGTGTGAGTGTTTGTGTGTGTGTGAGTGTGTTTGTGAGTGTGTGTGTGTGTGTGTGTGTGTGTGTGTGCGTGAGTATGAGTGTGTGTATGCGTGTGAGAGTGTGTGCGTGTGTGTCTGTGCATGTGTGTCTGTGCATGAGAGTGTGTGTGTGTGTGTGTGTGTGTGTGTGTGTGTGTGTGTGTGTGTGTGTGTGTGAGTGTGTGTGTGTTTGTGTGTGTGTGTGTGTTTGTGAGTGTGTGTGTGTGTGTGTGTGTGTGTGTGTGTGTGTGTGTGTGTGTGTGTGTGTGTGTGTGTGTGTGTGTGTGTGAGTATGTATGTGTGTTCATGTTCAAGACCGGGAGGGACAGGAACTGCGAGGAAAATAGCAATGCATGAGGCTCCTGTACTACATGAATCATTTTCCATTCTTATATTTGCTTTCTTTTCAGCGCCTCACATACTGTTCTTCCTTGCTGGAAAAACGAAAAGACTGCTCTTTGTGTCAATGTTCAGCTTTTCTCTCTCTTTCACTCTCTCTCTCTCTCTCTCTCTCTCTCTTTTGCTATTTGAACTCCTCCTACCCAACTCTACCCCATCTCCCTGCCCCACCCCCTCATTCCCCCTTCCCCCCTTGGTCCCTGTTGTCCCACTGCTCTGCTTCCTTTCAGAGACGACCTCTTCCAGCCTGTCTGTCACATCTCCCTTGAATGAACACCTTTTTTACAGTGTGCCTTAACGATCGGCGACGTCCACCTAACTTTTCTGTTGCTAATTGCGTGCATGGGTTCAGCAGCTGCAAGTCCTCACCGTGTCAAGGGGGAACAGCTCAGGAGAGGGCTGGAGGTGGGAAGACAGAGGTGAAAGGGGTTGGGGTGCGGGTGGGGGGGAGGGAATTCTAATATCGATATCAGAGTGTGTCAGGTCAATGTGGTGTTTCACCCTGTTAGGAGGATCAATGTCCTTCGTCTCCACAGCATCAGCGGCACTGGTGCTGATGAAACCGTTGTCCAGCCTCACCGCTGCATCCCCGGGCAGGCGTCCATCCTTCAGGCTGTCAGCGTCGTCCTCCGACATGTTTCCACCGTCCTCTTCTTCACAGGCCAAGGTCAGAGGCTCGCACACAGTCTCCCCCGCCGTCTCGGCAGATCCAGCAACATCCGTGGTGAGGAATACATCCCTGTGGGTCTCCTTCACGGGCATGTCCAGGCTCCCGTCGCATGATCCGAGGGCACTCGGATGTTCCAGTGTCTCTTGGGAAGCTTCGGATTTCACTGGGGTGTTGAGGGAATTCCTACAAGCAGGGAGGGTGGGGAAGGCGGGGCCCCCCGTGTTTCAGAGTCTGGGTAAGAGGCGGAAGGAAGGGTGGAGGTTGTGGGACAATGCGTGTCTGACTTTGGACCAGAGGCGGAAGGGAGGATCGAAGTGGAGGCACAATGCGAATCAGAGTTTGGACAATAAGTGGAAGAAGACATGTTAGAGGAGATGGGGCAGTGTACTGCAGACTCGTAATGACACAACTGGGACCATGTCAAAGCAATCTGTTGAAGGAGCAGGGGCAGGGGGGCAAGGTGGTATGGATTCAGGACAAGACGCCCCAAGAGTAGAAGACACAAGGTGATGTGGTTTCAAGTCAAGACAAGAGGCATCAAGTACAGGTGAAGTCGTGAGACCATGTGCTTCAGAGCTGGGACAAGCTAACTCCACAGGAGAAGAAGCGGGGTGAGGTGGTTCAGCATCAAGACTAGATGCAGTAACAGGGGAGGGTGGCCGGTCATGTGGTTCAGAGTCAGAACACAAGGCGCTGACAGGGGGAGATGCGTGGCGATGCGGTTCCGGGTCAGGATGACAAGGGCTCATCATTCTCACTGTCCACTGCTCGGCACTGTGGTCCTGCTCAGCCGGTCTGTTGGTCATGTCTGGAAACAGTTCCACATGTCTTGGTTCACCCTTTCTACCACTGCTGATACACAGACTGTCAACAAAAACAAGATTAAGGAGGTTTGTAAGCGAGGTGACAGCAGGCAGAAATTACAACAAACCTTACGAATAATTCTTAATGAGTCTGCCCTAATCAAGAACAAACAAGTCACAAGACAAAACACGACACGTTTCAACCTCTCAAATCTTCTTCAGGCAAGATAAACAACACTCAGGACAATGAAAACGAAGAGAGAGAGCAATCTTCTTGTATTCAGCGCAAGATGGGTAGCTGAATGAAAACGAGGCCACTGGGAGGGGGACAAAGGGAGTTGACAATGATGATCATAATAATGATAGCAATAATGATACTGATAAAGATGATGATGACAATATTGAAAAATAAAGAGAGGATTACTACCACTTTTTGGATTACTTCCTCATTTTCATT
>JADBJO010005000.1:125000-145000 GCA_016801955.1 Conus betulinus
AAAAAGAAAAGAAAAATGCCTTCATGCATCATATGAACAGCCGTTCAACAATCTGCCTACATTTGCATACATTCAATGACTAACTTTCTCTGACGAAGAGCATAGAAAACGTACATTGCTAGTTTTCGCATAGGTATCATAGATCTATTACGCAGAATATCAACATAACGCTGTCCGATTCCGGCCAAATATTTGGATCTGATTTCATTATACAAAGGACAACAATGTACAAAATGATTTTCATCTTCAGTTATTTTACAGGCAGGACATAAAAAGTTAACATTTTCACAGAATGTTTTTCTAAAGGTCGATCCATTTATTGGTAACACACCAGTTCTTAATTTAATGATCCCGTCCCGGAAACATCTTATATCTAGAAATTGGAAATAAGATTCACTTTCAAATGATCTTTTAAAGAGCCTGTAGGTGCTGTATATATCCTTGTTCATAACAGATGCATTCCATTCTTGCATATAGTTATCTTTCAGTCGTTGTTTGAACAAAGACACAAATGAAATTTCACACCCTACTCCTTGGTTTAACCACGCATCCCCAAACCCCATTCTGCACAAAATATTTCTTACTAAACTAGCCCAGCACGTTTTTACCTCTGTCATCTAAATTCTTAAGCATGATATACGACAGTTTTGGAAGTCTTGTAGTGTCCATCTTCAAGATCTTAAGCCAGTACTTAATACATCTCACAGAACTATTAACGAACAATGGGTATCGCCCGATCTCACCATAAACGAATTTATTTGGTACTTTTAAAGGGACTTTCAAAAACCGCTTACATGCAAATGTGTGTGTACTTTTTCAATATTATGCATTCTATTTTAGGCCCCACATTTCAGCTGCATACATTAATATAGGTTGCACCTGAGAATCAAAAATTCTAAAGAAACAAGGTTTTGAAATATCATGAGTCTGCTGATATGTTTCACGCATTCAATACAAGCTCTTCTGCCTTTTACTGCCAGGGCATCGACGCATTTCTGCAAGCTCATTTTCGTCGTAAAGACAAAACCCAAATAATTATATTCATTTACGACTTCCAAGGTATTACCGTCCAAAGTCCATTTATCGCTCTTGCCCAAAAATCCCCCTTTCCGAAAAAACAAAATTTTTGTTTTATCTGTATTTATATTCAAAAAAAGTTTTTTACAAGCATCATTTAAAATATCAATTTGATTCTGAAGACCTCTTGCAGTGATGGACAAAAGGACAATGTCATCTGCAAACAAAAGCAGGAATAGTTCATCAAGACCAGGTAAGAGTTGAACACCATGCATACCATATTCACCCACCCACGGCTGCCGCAATTTCGTTGATAAAAATTGAAAAAAGTTCAGGGCTAAGTATACAGCCTTGTCTCAAACCAACAGGACATTCGAAAAATTCTGTCAAATGATCATCAATCCTTACACACGAAACTACAGAGTTATATATTGCCATAACAGCCTTCATAAATTTACCATGTATCCCATTTTTTTAGTAAAATTTCAAACAAAGGTCCATGTTGCACCGAGTCAAATGCCTTTTTAAGATCTACAAAACACACATAGAGTTTGCCTCCTCTTTTTGAAAAGCACTTTTCAATAATTGCGTTCAAAGTAAAAATATGATCAAAAGTAGAATATCCCTTTCTAAATCCTGCCTGAGACTCTGTTAACGTTCTGTTTGTTTCAATCCACTTTACAAGTCTTTGATTTAAAATGATAGTATAACATTTGCTCATCAAGCTTAACAAGGAAACTCCTCTGTAATTGTCTGGCTGAGTTTTGTCACCTTTTTTTAAAGATTGGCACAATGATAGCTTTTGTCCAATCTTCAGGGTATGAACCGTTATCAAATAAAGTATTGAATAATTTCGTCATAAAAGCAGCTGACAAATCGCTACATAATTTTTAACATTTCTGGAACTATTCTGTCGATTCCACAGGCTTTTCCCCATTTTTCAATTTACGTACAGCCTCAAAAACTTCCCTTTCAGTAATAGGTAAATTCAGATCATCACAATTTGAATCAAGATTTTCAAAGCTAAAATCGCATGTTTTAATATCTGGAACATTGAAAAGTTTCGCAAAATGATCAAACCACTGTTGGTCTGATATTTCTGAGCAAATACCAGTTCTTCTTTTACCTGAAACACATCTAATCTCTCTCCAGAATGATTTGCTATCTTTACCAAGGGAAGCAAGCTGTCTTCTTGCTTTTTTCCCGTTTAAAACTACGTCTTTTTTGTTTAATCAACGCCTTATAATCCTTCCGATCTTGAACGTATTGTCTTCGTTCGTCAGGCTGTTTTATTTGTCTAAACACAGTTAAAGACTGTCTAGTTTTTTTTTCTGAGATTGTTTACATTGACTGTCATACCAATGCGGGAGTCTGACATTATCACCGACATAAATGCGCTTCATCATGCAATTGCTGGAAGAAACTAAGGCACCAGAAAACAATCTCACAGCTTGATTAATATCGCTGTCAATTAATGCGAAAGCTTGGGAACACATGTTTTGAATTTCAGCTGTGTTAAGACTCTCAAGAACCTGTTGCTCCAAGGTTGGATTCCATACTTGTTTTTTTTCCATCCATTTAACTCCCGTCGTATTTTCATCACTCACAGTTTTTTTATACCATCACTTAAAGATTCGGTTACATACAATTCAATACAAACAGGAGAGTGCGTTGAGTCAATGGATGGCAGAACACGCAATGAGCTGACACACACTGCTGCAGATATATCCCTGGAAGTTATAAAATAATCGATAGTGCTACCACCCCCACTTGAAACAAAAGTGAATGAATCATCAAACCGATAATGACTAAGACCATTGACAATAACGCACTCGAACGACATACATAGATTGAGTAAATCTTTTCCAAAATTGTTAACTTCTTTATCGTCAGAGCTTCTCTTAAATATATAGTTTTACCTGGTCTGCAGTGCGCAAATGTTTCCCACACATTATTATGAGGGAGCTCATCATTTAACATCGCATTCTCACATCCAGTCCTCGCATTCAAATCACCACAAATCATAACATAAAAATCTTCAAATTTTTCATATAAATCCATTAAACATTGTTCGATGATCTATTCCAACACCTTGACGTGACTGTCTCCAGAACCTACTATCATAGGGTGAATATATGTACAAATCAGAAATACTGGTTTATTTGTCCCTATCAGTCTTCCGTCCAGTTTCAAAATAATCATTTGTTCTAAGTTAGTATCAATTCTTTCCACAAATCCTGCTAAACTTTTTCGAACACAACACGATCACTCCTCCCGAATATCGCCCTTGATGTGATAATTTTATAGCTCTAGAGACAAACACATCATAGTTACTAAAGGTGTGTATGAAATTGTGTTTGAATAAAAAAGTTTCATTCAGAGCGAAAATATCAAAAGATAACATTGTTGAAATAACATCAGGGATGTCCAACTTCTGCAACCAACCGTCACAGTTCCACGTACAAATGTTTATAACTTTATTCTCCGGGCTTCGGCCAAAACCGTCATCTTTTTGTTTTACCACCCTCACCCCCCCCACGCCCAACCCCACTAGCACTCCTTTCCTTACCCCCACCGATTTTTCCCGCTTCCCCTGCCTTGTCGGTCTCCAGCCCGCCCACCCCTTCCTCCCCGCGCTTGTTGTGTATTTGCCTGGCTTCATCCACTGGGTGTAACGTTGGAATTCACACTGTCACGCCTATCTTTTACGCCTGGTCTACTTGTGTTGACAAGCCCGAACTTTGGCGTGTCTTCACCGGGCTATAAGGTTGCGCTGCAATGCTGCTATGCCGCCGTGTTGACCGTGCAGCTTCCTGTTTTGACCCTTGACCCGTCATCGTCTTCTCACTCGACGGCCAGTGCTTCGTTTGATTAGCACTTGGGTACTCCGCCGCCGTAGGGAGAATATAGAGACTTCTACTGCTGTCGTCGTTGTTGCCGTCGCTTGGTTTTGAGAGGGGGGATGGGGGGGGGGGGAAGGGGGGGAAAGGTATCCTCAGATAGAGGATCAGTCACTCCGTCCTTCTCCGATGATGGGTGATATTCATTTCCAGCTACCCCCGCTTCCTGTTTAGTCTGGTTTTCCACTGATTCTCTGACTTCTTCTTCATCTGGTCTCCTCCTGATTCTGCTAACGTTCATCACCATTTCCTTCCCGATGTCGTATGTGTAGACACCTTCCTCACTAATCAGTTTGTCAAATTTAATTTGTACCTTCTGACCACTATCGTACAGCTGTTTTGCTTTCTCTCTCAGTCCTTGTCTTTTCCTGCGCACAATCTCTGAATAATCTTCCCTGACAAACACATTTTGATAACTGTCTGAATTCTTCAATTTTTTTTGCATTCTTAACAACCGTAGTCTTGTCTTTATATGATAGGAATTTGACTATCACTGCATCTCCTCTTCCAATTCTATGTGCTCTTTCAATGGCTATCTCCCCCTCAAGTCCCATTCCCTCTCTGATCACAGATCTCACCTTTAGTTCACACTCCTCCCAATTTTCTTGGGCCTTCACTTTCTTGATGCCAAAAAACAAGAGGTTGTTCCTCCTGCTGTGATTTTCTAGAGAATCACATTTTATTTCTCAGCAAGTCGATCTCTTTCTTCAGACTGTCATTTTCTTCCTGCACGCTCTCACACTGTAGTCTCATGAGGTTCAACTCCTCCTCAATCTGTTTCTGTCTGTTTTCCACCCTTCCTAGCAAATCAGACAAAATTATCACTTACTTGTTGCATTTTGGTCTCTAGCCTTTCAGCCTGATTAGCTTGTGCTGATCTCATTTTCTCATGCTCTATTGCTTGCTGTTCTTTCAATTCTCTGGTAGCCTCTATCATTGCATCACTGATACCGTCTCTGATACACTGGTACCATACCGTGCATGAGGCTTCTCTCATGATCAGTTTCCATGGGCGAAGAATCAGGTGGCCCAAACGAAGCTTGGGTGTCAGCACCCACTAGGTCTATCCTTCCGGTGTCCTGTTCTGTCCCTGCCCTCTGTGGTGAATCCGGTCCAGGATTGGGCTCAACGTCACCACAAGACAACAGAAACAAGCACATGAAGACTACTGCAATAGCTGTCAGCATCCCAAAGCGACCCGGTCTGCACACGGACTCATCACAGCGTTTGAACCAACTGTCCTGCCAAAAAAGTTCACAAGTGATCGAGAAGCGAATGTAGTGTTTTGCCATTGTACCACATCCTTGCCACAGTAGCAGAATACCAACAGGGTGTTTGATGCAGGATTTTTTTCGTAAAATATTTGACAGTACAAAAATGAACCTGCCTGTAGACTGCCTATGTTGTTGGAGACAGGTTGGCATGGTGCAGGTCTTCCCCACCTTGCTTGGGACAACGTAGTAGTACTTTTTTTTACTTTCAAGACTCAGCGGAACAAAAAATAATGATGCCTGCAGCGAATTCCATCGCATCGGTCTGCTCCGCCACGTCTTTCATTCTCTCCCCGCGTCTGCTCCGCCNAAATCATGTAATATGAAATAAAAAGTGCAGCGAAGGGGGTGCAAGAGAGAGGGTGAAAGATGGACTATCCGAAATAACTCAGTAATTCAAGGGCAAAATGGTCGTGCTAGACCTGTTTCTATTTTCAAAGACCTCTAATTGCTAAACTGGCTCTATTTGAGCTTATTTTAAGAAAAAAAAAAAAACGACAATAATGTGTAGCCACGTGGTCCATACTATCCACGTATGAGAGAGCAAAATACGTACTGTTGCCTGTACGATGAATAAATGGATCGTAGGGGGAAATAAGTGCAGGCTAACAATTGTGTCCGTCATCAAGACAATGGCCTGGTAAAGATTTATAGAAAAGCTAAGTTCTGAGAATCGGAGGGGATATGAAAACGTGAAAATGAAAACCCACTCTGTTCAAAATGTTTTTGTTTTTCATGCGAAGGCTTCCAAACCAGCATAAAAAGCCAAAGGACTGATTCTACAAAACAGCAACAAAACATATTTAAGAAGTCCTTTTTAAGTGCGAGAGACCGAAGTTTCTGACGACAGTATATTCTAGATTGACATTTTTTTTTGAAGATGAATTGAGTATTTGCACTAGAATTCAGCTTATCATCTAAAATAGTACCCTGATACTTATATTCACTTACACGTTCCGCTTTGGTGTTTTCGATTTACAAGTGAGGGAAAGGAGCTGGGTTTCTTCGAAAATCAACTACCATCTCCTTCGTCTTACTAACATTTAAATCTAGACAGTTCTCTTTGCATCATGTACAAA
Organism: Conus betulinus; assembly: GCA_016801955.1. Taxonomy (NCBI): domain Eukaryota; kingdom Metazoa; phylum Mollusca; class Gastropoda; order Neogastropoda; family Conidae; genus Conus; species Conus betulinus. The sequence continues at coordinate 131,268 of JADBJO010005000.1, forward strand.
AACGTTCATTGAAAATAGATGTTATCTGAATTTGAAAATAGATGTTATCTGAATTTGACAGGTTTTGTAAAGCAGAATCATCTGAGTATTTTATGACAGGAGTCACAGAAGAACCTATACAATTATTTGTATAAAGTTTAAAGAGTACAGGGGAGAGAACGGCGCCTTGATGTGCACCAGTAAACGTGGTTCTAGCTGATTAATATGTTTCTCAAAACGTACGCACTGTAACCTGTTGACTAAAAAGTTCCCAATCCATGAAATCAATTTTGGGCCGACCTGTAAAGTTTGGAGTTTCTTCTATTTTATTGTTACGGTTTTCACGCAGCAGTACACTATTACATTATTTTAGACAGAACGTAACTAAATTTGTAAAGAATTGGGTGAGGGCTTTGATTTCCATATGCAAAGATACAAGACTGTATGGACTGTAGGTAAGTCTTTTTCCCCAGCAGTTCCTGTTCTCATTGTTTTCAGTTATTAAATCTTTTTCCTATAGCCATAGTCTAAACAAAGAAAAAAAATGTGATAAGACCATCCAGACTGTCTTGATATTTTGATACCAGAAGATCTCTTCCTTCACCCCACCCGAGAATAAAAACGGTTTGACTTCAAGTTACTTTTGATTTGCAACATCTGGAACAAACAAGACTGGAATTTTTGACAGTGCCTAGCAAGTGTTTTTATCTTTTTAAAAGCTACTACAACAGTGTGTTCGGACAGCAGCTGTTTCCTTCTGACTTCACCTTGCATGTAACAGTGACCTGGTTCCTGACATCATTGAATTCCTATGACGACATGGAATTGCGTGGAGATGACGTCATATCAAATAGTTTCTTTTCCTCAGTGACTATCGATGACCACAGCCCCGTTGTCACCTCTGTTCCTGCAGACTTGCTGATCTCTGTAGCACAAAACAGATCACCACAAAACGGATGCATTGAGATGGTGTTTGACGAATTTATACCTTGGGACAATCCTGATAACATTGTCAGCCGGGAGGTGGAGTTTCTGGTCTCTCAAATCAAAAACACGGTGATGGCATTCTTGTTTCTGATTGGTGGTTCTGGTAACATCATCAACATGGCGGTGTTCTACAAGCTAGGTCTTCAAGATCGGGTCAACCTGTGTCTCTTCGCCCTGGCCTTAGCTGACGAATCCAACTTAGTGATCCTCATTATTGGCAACGGGGAAAGGCTCTATCTTCAGTACGCTACAGGAGAAACTTACGGTCCCTTTACAAGGCTTCTGTCTGCCAACTTCTTCAGAGTTTTCTATGGGTTCACCTATATTTCCTCTATTCTGTCCGCCATCATTGCCTGCGAGAGATGCCACTGTGTTCTCCGTCCTCTCAGCCACAAGACGTTGATGCGCACTAGAACCATGGCTGCTATCATTGTTGCCGACTATGTCCTTGTGATAGGACTGTTTTTTTCCTTGTAGTGGGATTCCGACGTCGTGATGTGTGTGTGTATAATCCAGTATCTGGTGCAACAAGGATAGTATCTGTTCTGACTGACTTTTACATACAGCACAGAGCACTTCTTGACTTCTTTTGGCGCAGTGATTGGTTTTGGATTTTCCGTGGTGGTGATGGCAGTGGTGATTGTAGCAACCATAACTACTGTTGTGAAACTTCGTCAGATTGTGGCATGGCGTGTTGGAACAACAGCCTCTATCTCCCCTAGGGAAATAGCTCTTACGAAAATGTTGATTGGCACTTCCGTTTTATTTATTATTTGTGTGTTTCCGACTGGCGTGACCCGTACCCTGATTTCTGTCTTCCCGGAAATCAATTCAGGGGGACACAATCATAATTTCTTTAATTTATGTGTGAGTATCAGTGAAATATTCATTTTTCATCAACTCCACTTTCAATATAGCTGTGTACTATGTCATGGGGTCTCGTTACAGAGAAACGTTCTGGTCGCTGTTTGGAAGGCAAGCAGATCAAAAACGCAAAAACTGAAATGACCAATCCCTGTGTGAGAAGGGAAAAACAATAAATTTTATACACACATACACAGACAAAATTAGGTGCAGACAGTAAACCGACAAGCAGCAGTACCTGAATCAAGCTATGAATCTCTCTCTCTCTCTGTCTGTCTCTCTCCTCTCTCTCTCTCTCTCTCTCTCTCTCTCTCTCTCTCTCTCTCTCTCTCTCTCTCTCTCTCAAAAGCATATGTTTGCTTATCTCTTACTCTTGGAAATAAAGATCATCATCATCATCATCATCATCATCATCATCATCATCTCCCCCTCTCCCTCCCACCCCTCTCTCTCTCTCTCTCTCTCTCTCTCTCTCTCTCTCTCTCTCTCTCTCTCTCGATTTTATGAAAGCTTTTGATGTTTTCGATCGCAATATTCTTCTTAAAAGCTGGAGAAGTATAAGAATCTAAAAAAATCGTGAGAAGTCTTATCTTCATTTGTTTCAGATAGAAAGCAAACGGTTTCAGTGCACAAAACTGTATCACTTATATTATCTATTAGTCACGGTGTGCCTCAAGGATAAGTATTAGAAATTTCCTCATATTCCATATACATAAACGACTTATCTCTATTCATTGACGATCCATGTGAAATGTTTGATGATGACACCATTACAAACACTAGTCATAAATATAGAAAAAAAAAATATTTGCTGCTTAACAAGGAAGTATAGGACACACCGACAAAGCCACAAGGGGATCTATACGTACATGAATAATTAGTGATACGGAGACAGACTAGTCTCTCAACATGCACATCAAGTCCAAAAAATTACACGTCTATCAAAGGTTGGTATAACTGCCATTTTCATGCAGTTTTTGGATGGACTTAACGCTTTTCGCGACTTGCTGTTCAAGATTATATCTTTTCTTCAAATAGTGTAGAAAGTTTATTACAATTGGAAGTTTTTTTTCCTCATATTTGCATTTATAGATGAAATATTTGGCTAGAAGTAAACTGAAGTCAAAGAGTTCATCACTTCTAAAAATGATTTGAATGCCCAAATAATACCAATGTTGTTAACACTACTTAACTTTTGGTTTTGTTTGCTTCATTTATGTCACCTTTATTTGTGTGGACCCTAGCGTATTTAAGTACAGCAATCTTTGTATAAATGTATATTGAATATTATTTTTATACTCTGCTCTTCCCCCGTCCCTCTTCCATCGACGCCTTCTTCATCTTTCCACTTTTTATTGACGTTCTTCCTTTTTCATTTAAAACAATGGAGTTACAAATTTATTCTTTTTTTCCTGAAATGTTGCTTGTGTTATTTTTGGATTACCATTTATATTTCAGTTCAGTGTTCCTTTCATATATTAAATAATTCATTTACTTTTAAAGTTACTTTCTTCCTCGTTGAGGGCAACATGTAAAATAGCCAGTACTGTGCTTATTCTTTTCGCTTATTAAAAACGATCGGTTCGTTCGTTCGTATGTGTCTCTCTCTCTCTCTCTCTCTCTCTCTCTCTCTCTCTCTCTCTCTCTCTCTCTCTCTCTCTCTCTCTCTCTCTCTGCAAATTGTACAGCTCTATTATTAACAACAGATTACAAAAATGGATCGATCAAAATAACATTACTGGTAAATATCAAGCTGACTTTTAAAAGAATCATTCCACTGTAGATCATATGTCCACCTTTTTGGCTTAGTTCAAAAGCAGTTTTCATGTAATCCTAATCTAAGATGGGATTGAGAAAGCGTTCGACTCTGTTCTAGGAAATTATTCTGGCCAATAGTGAAAAAATGGCATTAACGGCAAAGTATATCAATGTATTAAAAGTATGTACAATAATGTTAAAGCAAGGGTAAGATCTGGTGGGGAACTTACTGACTGTATTTTATGTACACAGGGAGTAAAACGAGGTAATGCTTGCAGCCCTGTTCTTTTCGCATTGTTTATAAACCAATTGGCTTTAAAAATTATAGCAAAAGCTGTGTTTATTGATTATGTATTTCATTACTTGCTGATGATATTGTCATATTATCTGAGATCCCAACTGTCCTCCAGACTCAGTTACACAATTTGTGCTGGGCAGCTTCTATACTTCAGCTAAAAGTAAATATAAAAAGAGTACAATTGTAGTTTTCAGAAAAGGAGGCCACTTGGCAGCAAGTGAAAGATGGACAGAGGATGGCGGTTGTAACTTATTATTAAGTACCTTGATATCTATTTCTCTACACGCTGAAGATTAACAGTCGCTTGTCAGGATCCAGCAAAGCAGAGCGAAAAACACGTCTTATTGTGTATCTTGAAGACATTATACATGCTGAATAATGATTCCTTGACAGTGTTTCTTAAACTCTTTGATGCTCAGGTTCAATCGGGTGCTCAGTATGGTGCTGAGATCTGAGGTCTAGATAAATCTGCTGTTCATGTAGAAAGAGTTCATTTATTTGCTCTTAAGAAATTTTTAGGGGTGCACATGAAGACACCTAATGAATGTGTTTATTGGGGAAACAAGCCGTTTTCCAATCTATATCAATTCATGTGTGCAGTGCATCACTTACTGGCTGAAGATTATTGAGATGGATGATGACAGATTACCACTAAAAGCATTATAAGATGATGGGAATGGAATCGCATGGTAAAAGATGGTGGGTTTCAGGTGTTCGAGATTTCTGTTTCATAATGGATTTGGGTTTGTTTGGACGAATCAAGGGGTTGGAAATATAAATGCGTTTTTAAAGCAACTTCGGCAAAGACTGGTTAATAATCGATGGCAAACTTGGCATGAAAACATCCAGAACAGAGAGCGATAAACATTTCATAGAACGTTTAAGACATCTGTTAGATGTGAAAAATATCTCTCACTTATTATTGACAGGCATATTAGAAAATGTTTGACAAGATTTAAATCAGGAATTTCAGACATCAAAACGCGTCAGTATCGATATGCAAATACCAATAATGTTAGTATGCTTTGTCCTTTATGCAAAAACGCAAATGAAGACGAACTGCATCTCCTACTTTGTTGTCCTGTGCTGAAGGATTTACGATATGAATGCATTCCCCGGAATTATCTAAAAACCCTTGCTTATTTCGAGCTGCTTTGCTCAGGGCAAATGAAAATGAAAAAAGTACTGAAGACCGTAAGTGTATATTTATACCAGGCCTTTAAGAATCACAACTACGGTCAGTTAATTGAACCTAACTGTCGTTTTCATTGTGTATAGTTAGCGTGCTTATCTGTCAGCCTCTCATTGTTAAACTAGATCATGCTACCTTACTGTATGAATTGTTATTGTTATGTTGTACCCCCATCAGAAGGGGCCATGGCCTATACTGTTTAAAAATCTTTCGTCTCTCTCTCTCTCTCTCTCTCTCTCTCTCTCTCTCTCTCTCTCTCTCTCTCTCTCTCTCTCTCTCTCTCTCTCTCTGTGTCTCTCTCTCTGTCTGCAACAAAGGTATTGGTTATGTAACCAGCCCAGTCTTTCACCTTGTCCGCTCCGTCTGTCTTTCTCTGGGATGTCCGCCTTCACAGTACCCGAAGAGATGGCCCTTGACAGGAATCGCGGAGAGTTACATACCTTTACCAGGCACGCCTATGGCGATGACGCTGACTGGGACGGACGCTTCTTGCCTGCCAGGGTATGTGTTGACATGCTTCCTGGCTCAGTCACTTCTATTCCGTTCCTTGTACAGATGCGGAGAAGCCTTCTTAAATATTTGTTATCGAATCTCCCGATTTTCTCCCTTGAAGTCATCATACATCTCTCTCCATTTATGTAAAAGGATGGAAACCACCAGCGATTCGCTATGTTTTCCCCCTCATTGGTAGTCTGATACGCCTGGCTTTTATGGATGGTGTATTGTAGATTTTACACGCTATTGCTCAAACTGCGCGCAGACTACTTGAAATAGTAAGTCTCTAACAGAAGACAGGGTTCAGTAAAGGAGGAGCAAAGGCATAAAAAGGTCGTTACTCTATGTAAATACTTAACAGACCTGTGCCACCAAATCACCAGACATCTGGCATCCACCAGCAGAAGTCCTAAGCAAAACTGGTAAAGAAGAAATCAGAGAAGCCATCAGACAACTTTGAAATGGAAAGGCATCCATACCAGACAGTGTTTCATCGGAAGCTCTAAGGGCAGGAAATTAGACTAAAGCAGAGATACGTTAACGCTTCTTTGAGAACAATTTGGGAAAGGAATATGAACAATAGACTGGAATGTAGGGGTACTGTCTCAAGCCCAAATAAAGGGATTCTCAGCAACTGAGCAGACTGCAAATGGATTATCCCCCGGTGTTTTCAAAAAAAAAAAAAGCGGAAAGTTCAAAGATCATCCTAGGTGAAAGATACTGATCGAATGAAAGACAAATTCCATAGTCAACTCAGAGACAAGCAAGCTGCCTTTCACAAAGTCTGGTCATGCTTAGCAAAGATGGCACGCTAATAGCATCGTTGAGCAGTAAACAAAAAGATACTCGCATCCCTATGTAAGTGTCATCGATGATGATAAGTCAGACCCTTGAAAAGCTCCCGACGTAATGGGGAGACAGCAAAACTTGCCAACATCATCAAGAACCTGTTCGCGGAGTTCACCTGCAGTGCCGCCCATGAGGGGCAAACTCAAGAAGACATTCACGGTGAGAGCGGGAGTAAAGCAATGCCGACTTCCCTCGCCATATATATTCCCGCTGATGAGAAACTGGATTATGCCGACATCGATAGCACAGATGCCAAACGGAATCAAGTGTCTTCTCTGTACCAGGCTGATGACTTGGACTTTGCAGTTGACTTCACACTGTGATTTCTTACGCATCAGCACTGGAGAAGACGACAATTGGACAACCAGCCATATATAGACCTCATGACGAAACTGAACAAAGGTCACGAATTAGAAAGAATGCAAGATCATTGATTCAGAAGTTCAAAAGCTGATTGCTAAGAAAGTAATTTTTCCATGTGAACATTGCCCTGGTGAACTTATTTCCACTTTTACCAGGGAAAAGAAGGATGGGTCATATCGCATGATTAAAGGTCTAAAAAGGTTCAATTTAGAAGTGGTCAGTTATCATCATTTCAGAATGGATACTCTGAACACAGCCCTGACTTTGATAACTCAAGGATGCTTTATGGCCTCAATACGATGCCTATCATAGTGTAGCAATCCATGAACAGCACAAGAAACTACTCAGATTTCAATGGAGAGATCAACTCTATGAATTCAATGCTTTACCCAATGGCCTATCATCAACTCCCGTTTGTTCACAAAGCTGTTGAAGCCTGTCTATGCCTCCCTTAGAATGAAAGGTCATGTATCTACAGGGTTTGGGGTGATTCTTTGTTGATTGGACTCACAGAGAGCAGCTGCATGAGGAATGTTACAGACACCACTGATTTGTTTCAAAAGTTAGGATTTATCATTCACCAACCAAGTCAGTTATTCAGCCCACCACAAGGATTCAATACCTTGGAGTCATCATAGATTCAGTCTCCATGAAAGTCACTCTTAGCGCTGAAAGGGCTGTCAGCATACTGTCTAGTTGTCAAAGGCTTCTTGGTGAGCAAAGTCACACAATCCGTGAGGTTGCTCAAGTTATTGGGAAAATCGTTGCTAGCTTTGCTGCTGTCGGGTATGGACTTCTCTATTACAGACAGCTTGAGAAAGAAGACAAAAAAAAAAGCTTTGAAGAGGAGCAGAGGTGACTTTGACCAACTCATGCAGTTGTCTGAAGAGTAAGGAGGAACTTAAATGGTGGATTGTCAATGTGTCTGATACAGAGAATGACATTGGCAGTACTGAACCAGATATAGTTGTCACCAGTGATGCTAGTGGCACAGGTTGGGGATGCGAGTGTGAAGAAACAGCTTCAGGTGGACATTGGTTGCCGCATGAAAGGGTCTTTCACATTAATTATTTGGAATTGAAAGCTGTTTTACTTGCTTTGCAGTCATTCAGGGAAACGCTGACTAACAAACATGTCCAGATAATGATAGACAATACAACAGCTGTCAGCTGTATCAATCGCATGGGAACAAGCCATTCAGATGCTTGTAATGACATGGCATTTACAATTTGGTCATGGTCAATTTCTAAGAATATCTGGATCAGTGCAGCACACATTCCAGGGAAGCAGAAACAGGACAGCTGACAAGGAGTCCAGGCGTCAGAACACTGATGCTGAGTGGAAACTTGATGAGCAGGCTCTGCAGTCTGCCTTCCAACAGCTCAGGGCGTCTCCAGATATTGACCTCTTTGCTTCCAAGTGAACTTCCAAATGGGGGCGATACATTTCATACAGGCCGGATCCAGAAATCTGAAGCAATTGATGCTTTTTCCATCTCTTGGGAGCATTTACAGTGGTATGCATTTCCACCTTTCAGCATCATAGGACGGGTGCTGCAGAAGATCCGGAGAGACCGTGCAGAGGGGATAATTGTGGTACCCACTGGCCGACACAACCGTGGTTCGCTGAGCTTCAACATCTTCTCTGCTGCCCTCCAGTACAACTCAGGTGCAGACGCCACCTTCTTCACCTACCCAGCGACCTCAGAGCAGTTCATCCTCTCATTCTGAAATGTCGACTAAACCTGCTTGTCTGCAAGATCTCGGCAAAAAATTCTTAACTTCTGGTTTATCAGGAAATTCAGTTGCTCTAATCATGGATTTCATGGAGACCAGCAACCATAAGTCCTACAACACCTACATTCAAAAATGGCAGAAATTTGTAAGCAGAAATGAAATCACTACTTGCACTCATGTACATGTGGCATTTTTTTTTTGCAGAACTGTATGCTGCAGGTGCTAGTTATATAGTACGGTTAATCTAGCTAGGAGTGCGGTTTCAGCATACCTTTGTCCTGATAGCGCAGAAACAATCGGTCAAAATCCTGTGATCTGTAAGAATTGTCAAAGGTATGTTCAACAATAGACCATCACTCCCAAAGTACAGTGACGCATGGGATGTATACACAGTCATTAATATGTTAGCACAATGGCCAGATGCTGAACAGCTCAGCTGTTAGTTATACCTTGTTTTGAAAACAAGAGATTGTGTCTGGTTCACCACCTTCGGCAGTGTTTGCAAAAGACTGCCCACTTACGAACTGGAAAGCCCTTTTTATCAGTTGCATAAAGCCTTTTGCACTGTGAAAAGGTGTGCTGTTTGTGGCTGGAATAAACATGTCAAAGTACTCGGCTCACAGCACTCGGGCTGCTAGTACTTCTGCAGCATTAAGCAGGGGTGTTCCAATAGACAGCATCCTTCAAGCAGGTGGTCGGTCAAACAGGAACACTTTTTCAAGATTCTACCACCGGATCATTAAACAGAATGAAGATGGAAATGGTGGTTCTACAAAGACTAAGAGTTTTCACAGTCCGTGCTCGACACATTTGTAGACAAAGGAAGTAAGTCACATTATGGGCTAATTGCCTTTCAGATCCCGAGTGTCAAGGAATAACGTGTGATCCCCGACGCTAAAATCTCCACATGTGTACATCTGACCAATCAGCAGACGAGGAATAATTTGAAAATTAACGAGACTTACCCTGGAGGTGAAGTATAATGGAGATAATTCGAGGATGCTGTTGGGTAGAAGTATACATGAGCCCACTCATCAGCAACTCGAGGCATTTCCATCGAACCTTCCCTTCCGAATTTGTTCTCAGGGATCACACGTAGCTGAAGTGTGGGGCGCGCGCGGTTTCGTCCTCCACATGTATGCCTCTACCCGACAGCATCCTCGAAATATTCTCCATTAAATTTCAACTTCCAGGCAAGTCTCGTACAATTTTAAAATTAAAGCAGAGGAAACATGGCGAATCCAGACAAAACTCTGGAATGGTCATAATTTAAGAAAACCGGAGGGAGCCTACCCAGGAACAAAAGTACAACACGAAACAGCTCAGTTGCAATTAGCATAAAAGTTAAAACATCACACACGTTAAAAAATGGTAGTGTTTGGTCTTGTTCGATTTTGGGGATGATAAAACCTTGCTACAATCAAAATATCAACAAATCCCCAAACTAATAAGTGTAAAATAAGAACATAAGGACGACAGCCATCCATGTTGCAAAAGATAGGCAAGAAAGCAAAAAAAAAAAAACAAAGATAAAATGAAAAATTATCTATACTAAAAACACAACGGCTTTCTTCGTCTGAGGAATACAAACACTTTCCTGGCTTCCATCCTGGATGAAAATGTATGCAAGTCATCACAAAGTGAAGAGAATATCCTAGATACACTCTCTTAAGGTACGAGACAATCTTGTGGTTTCGACCATCTCTCAAACAGAGTTGTCTATGATGAGACTTTAGTCGCTGCGCAATGCAGGCAGTGTATAACCCTGTGTTCGTCATGAACTATGCATGATACCCATAGGTAGCAACACTGGTGTTACGGTATTCCTGCACGGCTACTCGATGTTTTGCTCGCCTATTCCGTGACAGGTGTAGTGCTTCTTCTTTTTTTTTTTCTTGTCCTTAAGCAGATTGATACGACAAAACGGCACTTTGGGGATGTCTGTAATTCAGAGTTGTTAGTACTGACAAGTTCATGAGGTCTGTTGCTGGATGAAGGAGGTGGTGCCCTGCAGAGGGAGACGCTTCACGATCTACATCATGTTGTCAACAGAGAGAGAGAGAGAGAGAGAGAGAGAGAGAGAGAGAGAGGTGTTGTTAGGTAGTGTCCTCCTTACGTCGATCAGACCAGTCACCACTAAACACCGTTCAAGTGGTTCAGCACCCGAGCAGTGTCTCCTCCGTGAGCTGCTTTATGACGACACAATACTGACTGTTCATGTCAGGTGCCTGTGATAGGGGATGCAATGGAACAAGCCAAAGTGTGGCATGGCGGGTGCCTGTGATAGGGATGCAATGGAACAAGCCAAGGTGTGGCATGGCGGGTGCCTGTGTGATAGGGATGCAATGGAACAAGCCAAGGTGTGGCATGGCAAGTGCCTGTGATAGGGATGCAATGGAACAAGCCAAGGTGTGGCATGGCAGGTGCCTGTGATAGGGGGATGCAATGGATAACAATGGAATAAGCCAAGGCGTGGCTGTGACTGTGAGGGAACCTGAACCTGAAGAAGCCGCATGGGAATAATGCCACTTGAAGAAGGGCGTGGGGATGGGAGTGGGTGGTTTGTTGGAAGGGGTGAGAGCAGGGGTGGGGGGGGGGTGGGGGGGGGGGGGGGGGGAGGTTAGTCACGAAGTATGAAATGGCGAACATGAATCTGTGGTACAGTGAACTGAGTGATATGAAGCTGCATGGAGTAGTGGCTCATGTGGTTTTGCAGACTGGACCAGAGGCGAGTGAGTTGGGAAAGAGGAGCCGTTCACACGCCCAAAGTTCAGAGACTGCCACATCTGTTCAGCAGACACGACCTGAAATGATTCATCAGGTGTGTGTGTGTGTGTGTGTGTGTGTGTGTGTGTGTGTGTGTGCGTGTGCGTGTGCGTGTGCGTGCGTGCGCGTGCGTGTGTGTGCGCGTGCGCGCCCGCGTGCATGCATGCGTGCGTGCGTATGTGCGAGCGAGCATGTGATTTTTTTTCCCCTTCACAAACATCCAGTACTGATGCCACACCATAGAAACAGCCCCCTCAGTTCCGGGCCCAACCGGAACACCGAACCCACACGACCTTCAGCCGTCAGCGGCACTGACATTGGACGCCTGTTGCCATCAACCGCCGCGGCAAGGCAGAGATGCCAGAGGCCCAGCAGCGGCACCCCGTACCGCCGCCGCCATCATGCCACGCCAGTCCCCCTGTCAGAGTGCTGCCATGGTCCTCACCCGGCCTGTCCTCCTCGTCACAGTGCCCTGCCCTTCCCATCTGTTGCCCGCCACTGACTGACTGACGTCTGCTGGCTGCTCTCCATCTCCTTGCTGATCTTCGCCGCCAGTCTGTCTCTCTTTTTTAACTTTTCAATTCTTGGTATGTAACACACGCATGGGGAGGTTGGGGTTGGTGGGTGGGAGGAGTGTGAAAGGTGTGGAGATGGGGGTGTGGGGATGGGGGTGGCGGTGGCGGTGACTGAATGGAGAAAGGCAGGGGCACACTTTGCTATTAGCCACACCGATACTGATTTTCGTCCTGACATGTTACGCTGTCGGACTCTCCACTGTCTTTTAATTCATCCATAGGCTAATAAGGCCACTTAGTGCGAAAGCAGTACCCATTTCATTGCCACCCTCCTTTCCCCCCCTCCCCCCCCCCCCCCCCCCCCCCCCCTCTTCTTCCATTTTTCAACAAGGTAACTGTTGTTTCTTCCTGCGTCTGCTGATGGTAGCACAGGGTGACACCTTGCCGCCACACTTCGTTACATTCTAGTTAAATGTCAACATCAACCAACCGTAATGTGGTGGACCACATGACCTTGGTCATTCACTGGGCGACGGTTGAACATATCGCCACTGAAATAATTTTCCCAAGGCGAAGGCAACAATGGACTATTTATTTTTTTCTCTCACCCATGTCAAAGTGTCAAGAAGAACAGGATCAAGAACATGCTTTATTCTGATCTAGTGAATATGTGAAGGGCGTCGTTCTGCCCAATTTTTGAGAGTAGACAGTTAGCACGGGTTATCCCTCAAACATGAGATGGGATCGCAGTGAGGGGTAATTTAGCTAGTAGTTTGGAATGTCAGTTAAGAGGTCTGGAGACTGGTCACTGGCAGAAAATTGACTATGGCTGTTCTGGGCAAAACTGGTTTAGAAGAGACAGCCATTGGACTTCGGTGATATCGTAATTGGTGTTGCAAAATGAAACGACTGCAGGCGCCTTCTTCCTTGCGCTGAATTCAGAAGCAATCTGAAGCGATCAAAGCTAAGTGCGTTTTCGTTATTATGTGTTCGTCTTTGTTTCACATGAGGAAGACCTAAGAGGTCGAACGCGTTGTGTGTTGTCTTGTGACTCGTTTGTCCACGTTTCTCTGGGCGGTTCGCTGACATTTATTTAAGATTTGTTGTAATTGGTGTTGCCTTTGCTGAGGAGGTCTTCAGCCTCTCGTCGACCATGGCTGGTCTGGAAGATTGATTATAGGCCGAGGAGGCAAGCCTGGGAGACCACGGAGCCGTTGTTGGTGTTGTCTTTGCTGAGGTGGGCTTGCGATGTTTGAGATGTACATTTCCACAGGTGGGAGTCATTGGTGACGGAGCTGATACATGCCGGATTTCGCCGTAGAGACGGGGTCTAAGGGACTCTCTTGATGTCCCCCTGCGCACTTCAAGATCCAGCCACCTACATGATGATCGGCCCCGTTGTTTGTCAGGCCGTGTGGGGTAGAATGTCAGTTCGAGAGCAACCCGGCGATGTCGGATCTGACCTCTTTAGATGCTTCTAATGGTTCCAATGTGGTTCCGGCGTGGCGATGGCAACAACGGGAGTTTCTGGAAAGATTTCGTTGAAAAAGGCTGGGAGGCATATATACTCCCAGCGTCCAGGCTCTAAGGCCATTTCTTCTCTGAGCAGAGTCTGGCGAAGGCTGTGACGCTGATTCCGTTATTCAGTGTTTGTGGCTGTAAAGATATGCTAATGTTTTTTTGCCTTTGTTTTGGCTATGTTTAACCTAGTTTGAGGGCAGATAGAGTACTATCTTACTGAAACAATACTAGAAAATGGAAGTTTAAAGTTCCACATTCTTACATCTTTATTGTTCAAACTCCATTTTCTTATTAACTGGAAATGTGACATACCAAATTTCCACCGTCATTTATACAAGTCACTCTGCACTAAGGAGGGGCTGGCGTTTATAATAAGAGTGAACTGAAAACAGCAATTCAGTACTATCACA